>JAHRHZ010000028.1:31959462-31984329 GCA_024137785.1 Ginglymostoma cirratum | reverse complement strand
AGAACCCTCTTCCCCTCCCCCATTTCTGATGAAGGGTTTAGGCCCGAAACGTCAAGTTTTCCTGCTCCTATGATGCTGCTTGACCTGCTGTGTTCATCCAGCCCCATGCTTGTTATCTCAGATCAGCCAAGATCTTATTGAATGGTGGAGCAAGCCTGAGGGGCCGAGTAGCCTACTCCTTTTCCTGGTTCACTTGTTGTATGAATGAGCATTATTAACAATGCACTTGGGTTAATAATATTTTGGGATCCTCTGTCTGAGTACTCTGGGACACAAATGCAGCAAACCTGAAAAAACAAGTGTCTGGATCTGTGCAACCCAGAGCTCTTCTCCACTGTCAGTTTTCTTCACCTTGTGTCTGGATCTTGGCAACATCTCCATTGTCATTGCTTGATCCGACTATGGGTAGTTCTGCTATAACGCGTGTTTTGTTGATGCGAATTGGCTGTAACACAGTTGATGAATAGTGGACGCTGTTTGGATAATGCAAACTTTCTGCTGTACGGGTAGAGTGATCTTCTGTAGTGATTTCTGTATAACTTGACTTCCTACAGCGTGAGGTCACACAAGAATGTAATTGTCACATCATAGGAGAACTACCTGTGCCAGGATGGTAGAATGAGAACTAGATGGACCTTGTTTTGGTCTAGCAACTCCAATACGCAGGATTCAAAAATGAAAACTGCTACTTGTACATCAGGTCCCTGCTGAACATATGGTTAATATAACAATTTTTGTGTAAATGTCCTACTGCTTTATTTCTTCCAACAGTTTTATATCTAGCTTTACTTCCTGCCTATTTTATAGATTCACGCTAATTGATCATGCTGTCCTATGTACTCGCCATTCGCTCCCCACCAAATACCACAATAGCCCATAACTTCAGATGCGAGGCCGGGCCTGCCCCCTCAGCCGATGTAAACGAATGGATAAACCTAACTGAAGAAGCCTTCCACACAGTGTCCTGCTCAATACTTATCTCTCAACCAGCACCTGACACGTACAAACTGATCATTGTCATGTTGTTGTTGGGGAGACCTTGATGTGTCTGCGTTGGCTACAACAATGTCCATTTTACAAAAGTGACTAAACTTCCAAAATCTACTTTATTGGCTGCATAAATGCTAGCCTCCCTTTCAAATATTTTGTTTATGAATATTTTCTTATTACCCTGTTCAGAGATGTTATTATACACCTGTAGAGCAGGTGGTACTTGAATCTGGGCCTCCAGCTCAGAGGTAGTGGCACTATCACTGCACCCAAAAGAGTCTTCTAGTCTTTTATTTATATAGTGCCTTTAATGTGACTGTAGGAAAATATCTCTTGGCAGCTTGCAGTGGCATAATTAGAAAATAAAACTCTGAGCATTTAATAATAGCAAATGGACCTATGGAATATTTCATCTCTGAATGATAGAAGATCAGGTTTGTGGTGAGTCTTGAGTTTGTACCTGAACATAGTTTTCACCCAGAGGGACTTCACTTCCTTTGTGTTTGAGACTAGACAGACTTCTCATACAGAGTGAGTAAAATTATTCTGTGTTTTGAGATTTTCTTTATAGCTTCTGTGTGTTGGACAGAACCCAGGAACTGATGATATGAACAACCCGGATAAGAAGCGACAGGCAGCCACTGATGGGTCGCAGCCACCAAAGAAGAAACCCAAGATGACCAATATCGAGCTACAAGGAGTACCGTGCGATGGTAACTGGTTTACCTGCTACTTATTAGACCAGTTATCACAGTATTTTGCACTTTGTTTTGATAACTCTTTGCTTTAATAATTGCACTTGACCTCGTAATTGGAGACATCACTTCAAAAGGAGATAGAGAGTTTCATTGGGTTCTGGAGTTTAAAATGGATCATAGAGATGCCTATTCTGTCTTGGTGATGTCTAATTAATGTCCAGTTCATTGAAAACAATAATACTTTGGGAAATCTGTGGCTGTTCAAATAACCTGTAGTTGTATTAAATCTTACGCCGACCATAGTTTGTCTTGAAATCCTATTGCTTTGCATTAGGGGGTGAAAATGAGTAGCTTGGCTGAGAAGGAAATGTGAGATGAATGGTTGTTTCTATAAGGTTAAAAGCTCATCAAATTTAATGTAGAATCGTAGAACCCCTACAGTGTGGAAGGAGGCCATTAGGCCCATCAAGTCTGCACTGAACCTCGAAAGAGCATCCCACCCAGACCCAGAACCATTCCCTGACCTGTAACCCCACATTTACCCTGTCTGTTCTACCCAGTCTATACGTCTTTGGGTGGGAGGAAACCCACGCAAACACAGGGAGAGTATGCAAACACTACACAGCCAGTTGCTAGAGCTAGAATCAAACATAGGTCTCTGGCGCTATGAGGCAAACTAACGAGCCACTATGCTGCCCAATCATATATGGGGCCTGGTGTTATCCTAATGAACATCTGTGGTTGTTCAGACAGCATGAGATGGTTGAGAGCTCCAATTTGAATATAAAGTGAAACAGCAAAAGAATGAGATCAGGTCACAAAATAGAACATATAAAAGATTATGATAGACCAAGAAACTTTATTGACCACACGGTTTTGTTAATGTTTAATTCTGTTTGCTAGTGCGCAAGTTATCAAAGCAAAGAGTTGTTACTGGGTAACTTCGGAGCAGAAATGCTTATTCCACCTTTTCACCCTTCCAGTTCTCTTCACTCTTCATTGGCTCAGAACATGTAATGCAAAAGAAGATTGCTTCTGAGCTCAGTGACAGTAATCGGCTGGTTTATTTTCTCCGGCAGAAGTTCACCCGTTGCTGGGTGTGAAGGGCGATGGCAAGTCGAAGAAAAAGCAAGCAGGCCGGCCTAAAGGAACGAAAGGTAAAGAGAAAGATTTCATTAAGTCGAAAGCCTTCAAAGGGGACAGAGGTCAGTCTTTGGAAGGAGCAGTGAAGGGCAAGGAGCTGGCGGAAGTGGTTGAGCCACCCGCAGGTAAGGACCATGGTGGGAGCTCCTGCAGCTTGCCTGGTACCTGTGCTTCCCCACCCTCCATCCACCCACCCTTCCGCTTCCTCTAGTTTCTGCTCCTGCTTTTGCATGCGGGTTAGCTGTTTAAGTGCATAGGAGTGTGTGGTGTCCGCAGCACTGAATCAAGCTGTTTGGCCTAATTGGTCCATGGATGGAGAACAAGCATCTACAAATCTTTTCCCATCCTACTTCATTTCACCTTCGCAATGTCTCTTTTTATTCATTTCACCCCCCCCCATTTGCTTACATAGTTTTCCTTTGAATGAATCCATGCAATTTGTCTCAAGTATTTCCCCACCCATCGGCCCTATGCTGGCCCCTTGAAAGTTTTATTCAATTGATTCCACCACCCTGCTGTTTTAGCAACTGCAACTTGTGGCTTCCAAAGTCTTCACATCCTTCCTAAAGTGTGGTGCTCAGAATGAGTACAGTACTCCAACTGAGACCAAACTTGTGTTTTATATAGGCTCAGTTTAACTTGCTTGCTTTAATACTTCGTGGTTCTGTTTATAAATCATTTGTAATTTTTTGCATATAGCAGTGGTTTTCAATCATATTGTGGGGAATGCCTTTAAAATTTTGTCATGCTTTGGGAATCCTTTAGTTACAAAACATGAGTACAAGTGACACAACATGAATCGTGTCCAAACAGTGAAGACCAACAGCAATACAGTGTATTAAGTGTTAGACAACATAGCTAAATCATGGTGTTGGAAACAGTGCTGAAATCGAACCATGTTCTCGTCAGAGTGTACCTTCTAAGTGCTGTGTCCAATTCAGGCCACAAATAAATCTCAAGTGTTGGAACAGTACAAAAAAGTCACAAGATTGGGGTCAGATACAGGGAAGTTGGGGGAAATCTGACATTTCACCTAAGAATGAAGACATAGAAACAGAGGGATTTACATAAAAGGCCATTCAGTCTGTTGTATCCATGTTGTTCAGGAAACTCTAATCAGCCTTCTACCAATCGGTCCATATAGGTTTGCATCTCAAGTGCATATTGAAGTGCTTCGTTAAAATATGCGCAGGGTTTCTGTCTCTTCCACCCTTTCGAATGTGTATTTCAGACCCCTACCATTTTCTTTGAGAAAATAGTTACTTCTCATCTCCCTTATAAACTTTCCAGTAATTACTTTAATCCTTGCCTCATTATTGACCTGACTGCTGACAATATCTCAATTTTAAACACTTCATTTAAATCACTTAAAGCCTCTTCGGTTCCTAAGGAAGCAACCACAACGTAGCCCATCTCTCCTCAGTATAATTCGCCATCCCCGGCAATGTTATTATAAATCTCTTCTATACCTTTCCCAGTATGATAATATTCTTCCATTAATACGGTGACTGGAACACTAGCTGTGGTCTACCTGGTAGTTTACACAATTCTAACATTACTATTCTGCTCTTACACTTTAATTCCTGTCCAATAAAGGAGAGTACCCTGTAAACCTTCTTATAACTTATCCTGTAGCCTTCAGGGATCTGTGGACATGCAATCCAAGGACTCTGTTCCTCTGCACTTCTCAGTATCCTAACATTTATTGTGTCATTTGTTGTCTCAAAATGCATTACCTCACTCTTTTATGGATTTAATTCCATTTGCCACGTTTCTGCCCAGTTGACCAGCACTGGAAATCGAGCGGCATTACTTCACAACTGTACTGAGAATGTAAATATCCAAGTGAATGCATAGAAAAAGTTGTAAAAACTGAAAGAACAGTGGATGCTGTAAATCAGAAACAAAAACAAATTGCTGGAAAAGCTCAACAGGTCTGTGGAGAGAAATCAAGAATAACATTTCGGGTCAAGTGACCCTTCCTCAAAAATGGTCATCATTTCTCTTACTGTTAACTGAAACAAAAACGATTCTTGTACAATATTAACATATTCACTAGAAACATTATTATTATCCAACCAATGGCAAACTGATTATCAACTAAACTACTTTGCAATTTAAACTGTTTGCCCCTTAATCACTTAGACATACGTAAACACGCACACGCACACACACAGCCCCTAGTGGGGCCCTGCAAATCAACTATGAGTGTAAAAATAGGGAAGACTCCATTTATCAAGAGACCAAACTGAAAGTGTAGAGTGAAGTGACTTTCTCACAGTTCCTACAGTTTCTTGTCAACGGCTCACATTGCTGTCAGTTACAGAATGATCAGATATCTTCAGACTAGATTTCAGAATCAGATGAGAAACAATTAGGTGTCCTGATATTTGAAACTTTATCAGGGTTTTTATGAACTATTTCTTTGAGAGATATATAGAAATTGCTCCCTTCAGCGTTCAGAAATGATTCTTCCAGAATGAGAGAGATGGGATTGCATCATTGCAAACTTCTTCTGCAATTGTCCACAGCTTCTAGGTGTGTACTGAAAAATTTCCCATAATTTCAAGTCCAGAGGCTGTTGGTAGGTGATGGCAACAGATCCATTTGCATTTTTCTGGTCTTGGTTCAACAATTAAAGCAATAAAATTCCACCTTTTCTATCTCCAAAATCTATTGGACATTGCTTCCCAAAGTCTTGTGTTTATTTTTAAACAGAAAATAGACCATATTCTCCTTTAACATTTTGACTTCGCAGTTCCAAACAGTGACATAATAATTCCCTTGTAACTTCCAAGATTCCATTTTCCAGTTTTCAGGATCCATAAGTATGTGCGTTCCCAACATCTTAAATACACCATCTAAGTTTAATTCTGTGCTGTTGATGTATACCATGGGCAGCAAGGGATCCAGTATTGTGCATTGGTATCTCAGTAGAAACAGCCTTCCAGTCGAACAAAAACTGTGAACCACAACCTTATATTTCCCGTCATTGAGCTAATTTTCCACATTCCCATGGAATCCAGCAACTTCTAATTTACCGGCCAGCCTGCCATGGGGGACCTTGCAGAGATCCTTCTGAGGTTCAATTTGATGCAATATGTAGGGTTCCAAATGAAGTCTTTGTGAAGTAGGATTAGTTTAACTTCCAATTACAGGAGCAAAATACATAGTTGCAGGTTCAAAATGATAAACTGTAATCTTACAATTGAAAGCACAAAAAATTCTTCACCCAGCATGTAGCACCGATTACTAGATTGAATGGTGAAGGCCAAATAATGCAGGCTGTAATGGAGAGACTTTGACTTTTTTTAAGTAATTAAGGTGTACTGAATGACCTTCTCAACTCTGTATTTTGCCATGCAGTATGAGTTACAACCTGATAGTCTTCAATAAAAATAAACTTAATTTCTAATGTTAAACTTATAACCACAGTATTAATCTAAAGTTATAGTGCTTTCCAATCACTGGATCCTCAGCCTTGTTGCTCTTGGTGTGTTAGAAATTCTGATCAATAGACAGTCTTTATGATGGATGGTGCTGGTCTTTGAAAAACCATGTGGTAACTGATATATTTTGTTAGAATTCCGAATTTTAGAGAGCTCATTGTGAGAGCTTCATGGGAATTTACTAGATTTGGGGCAGCACGGTGGCTCAATGGTTAGCACCTGCCGCCTCACAACAGGGACCTGGGTTTGATTCCATCCTCAGGTGACTGTCTGTGTGGAGTTTGCACGTTCTCCCGGTGTCTGTGTGGGTGTCTTCTGGGTGCTCTGGTTTCCTCCCACAGTCCAAAGATGTGCAGGTTAGGTGGATTGGCCATGCTAAATTGCCCGTAGTGTTCAGAGATTTGCAGGCTGGGTGGGTTAGCCATGGCAAAAATAAGGTTTTAGGGATAGGGTGGGTCTGGGTGGGATGCTCTTTGGACGGTTGGCGTGGACTCGATCAACTGAATGGCCTGCTTCCACACTGTAGGGACTCTACGAGTGAAGACAATTCGAGGCAGAGCTTTAAGTTTCGACAAACTATACATATAATTGAGAGGCTCTCAAACAGTGGTCAAGATGCATCGTTAGAATTATGTTGCATTTCTTCCAGTTTCCAAACCCCGCTTAGATACAGTTTCACTTTCAAGATAGGGATGACTAAATTCACTCACTCACTCTCTGAAGTGTTTCACCAGCATCTCTCTACTAATCAGGGCCTTGTGTACCCCTGTCTGAAAACCATTGTCGCGTTAAGATCAGTATTATAAATGAGCAGTTTATTTTTGTGTCATCCCTGCTAGCTGAAATTAGCCAAATGTACACGTCCTAAGAACTTGATTTCATTTTTCCTGTCCATTTCTTTTAGATGCCTCAGTTTTGATTCTCACTCCCTCTCTCTCTCTCTCTCTCTCTCTCCCTCTCTCTCTGGGTTTTCAGGAGGAGGTGTTATTTCTGACCTGCTGTGAGTGTGGTTGATGATAATTCTTCAATGAAATTGTTGCTCTACCTTCATACTACTTAGTATGATGCAGCACCTGGAAGGAATATGACTGCCGGTCAGTTTGTTGGCCAAAGAGAAAAGGAACCTTCGTGAACTGGGGTGGATAGGCCCTTTACCTCTCCTCGAACTATGGGCATTGAAACATCAGTCAACTGAAGATCTGTTACAGTTTACCAGGAAAACCGATGTGTAATTTCTGTCTTCACATGTTAGATAGTGACATTACTATTTATGTGGAACCATAACATGCAAGGCACTCAAGGCTGAGAAGGTGAACAAAACTATCATCCTCCACTTTTGCTTTTGAAGTAACAATTGATTTTTGTCACTTTTATGTCCTGGGAAGTCGAGGGCTGACTGGTCAGGTGCACTGTAAAGTTTCATAAAATCCGGTTCCTGAGACTGCAAATCCCCTGCTCCACCACATAACTTTCTTTTAAAAGAGAACTATTTGTGGTAACCTTGACATACCTGGGTGCTTGTATATCTTTTGTACTAGTTTGTTGTATGAATAGCTGGCAGTGAATGGCTAAGTATTGTAGATTTCACTTTTTCTTTTATTCATTTGTCTGTGAACTGGACTGCTCATGTTGTTTTGGGCTGTGATTGATACCTTTACTGAAGTGAAGGTTGACTTTTTCTTTGTACTTTTCTCTTGCTCTGATTTTTAATGTATAGCACTTCAGCTCAGCTGTTGTACAGTGTCATCTTCCCCGACTGTAAACTGACCGCATCTAATGATTGCGCTGTCGCAAGTCACCACCCCTTCTCATGTTGAGCAACCTTGGAGACCTGAAATTCCCTAGGCTTTCTGCTGGTGTAGGAGGCTAGTGGAAGATTCCTATCTGGCTATACTACCAGTCTAAGTGAGGATCTGGCACTTGAGTGGGCACTCAGTCCACCAACTGGTGAGAGCTGGACTGGCATCCCAAAGGATACCTGCTTCCAACCAGTGGAGTCATTGTCAGGCCCAGCTGCTGATTGGTTGCTGAACTCGGAGATTCATCTCTCTGATGGTTTGAAGTGAGTCTTTCAACCTATCAGTTCAGCACCTACAGCCTCAGAGCCTGATCCCAGCAGCACCGAGATTGGAGGTTATGAAGGCATGGGATAGATCATTCCCTGAAATGGGCCCATTCTGAGACTGGCTTCTCTTGCTACTTTTGAAAACTAGACCAGTCAGGTCAGGAGAGCGATGTCAGAGTTTCAGCTGGAATAACTCTGAATGCTGAAATAGAGATGCTCAATCTGCCTTTAATTACTGTTGTTCACCATGTGGACAGGGCAAGAAAACTCAAAAAAATTAGAGATTCAGGAGATAAGGATGAAGAGGGAAAATTCGATGGCAACCTTCAATTTAATTTGTTTATTATCTGAAATAAGCTTCTCTATCAATTAACTGTTTTGACTAACTCTTATTTGTTCACTTTCACAAATAATGAAGTCCTGTTTTAAAATTCACCGACACCATAGAAGAATTCTGATGGCTTGGCCAGTCCCGTGTGCCAAAGCTAACAAGTGGGTATGGTTGTATTCATGGAAGAAGCTTCTCATCTCCACTCCATACACTCTCACATCCAAAGATGTTCCCTCTCTCTTACACACATGTACAGACATGCACATGCAGCGTGTCCTAACCTTTAGTATGTACACGTGTTTTCAAAACCCTAAAATCCCTAAAATGTGAGCCTTCCCATGCAATTGAACAGTGTATCACCTGATAATGAATACCAAAGTCTAACCCCATGCATACAATGGGAGAACCCACTAAATGGAGAAATCCAAAGCTCCCATTCAAGCAGAGAAATGATGTTTTGTTTTGAAGCTGCATGATTATTTTCCAGTCAGTGTCTCTACATTTTCTCTATGTTACACAAGTGCTTCCCCAACCCCATCACCTCCCACGTAAGTGTCTCTTGTTACCTTGCTTCAGCTTTTCCTTTCAGTATTATTGATGTTCATTTGGAGCAGCTTGGCCCGAGAGAATGTGCTCATTGCAAAAGGTAGCATTCACAACTGCATGTGTAAAATACTGCACATGGTGACACATGTTACACAATAGCCTGAGTGAAAATATGAGCCATAGACAAGTTTTGGTACAGAGGGAAGCCGTTCAGCCCATTGTCATTGTGTGGCACAGGATTCTGCAACATGACAATGCTTCGAAAATCAATAAGGTTCTGTTATCCACATTGAGCTGCGCAAGGAATACGTTGTGGTTTTATTTCTGTAGTGCATTGTCTGTGTGATGCTGCTGCAAAATTTCAGTCCTCGATTTCTATTGGCTACTGTGAATTAATTTCTTTTCAATATCGACTGACTACCATCACCAGGGAGGAAATAGGATCAAACTTAGTAATCATTGACTTCTTAAGGGAAAAAAAAAGTTACAATTGAATACATGACCTTTAATTCAAACAGAATTAGTAACGTGGTATTCGCAGCACAGAAATTAGCCCATTTGGCCGCAAAGATGCATTACTGGGGTTTATGGTTTGCAGAAACTTCCTCCCTCCCCTTTTCATCCAGCCCTATTCACAAAATCTGTTACTGTTTTTTTCCTTCATGTGTTTATCTAGTTTCCCTTTAGCATCTATGCAGTTAGCCTCATCTACTCTTTGAAGTGGCAAATTTCATATTCTCACATCATTGTGCTATCCTTATTTCTGTAAACCTGCTTTAATGGGGAGATGGTTGGGGGGCCGGATGCGGTTGATCGATCTAGACCGAAGAACTCATATATTACAGTTCATTTAGTTCTTCCTGCTCCATAGCAGTAGGCACATTAAAGAGTCTCTTGCAATTTTTCAATGTGGCTATCCACTTGTTTGCAGTTTTTATGGTTTTAAGTGGTCCCTCTTTTGAGCCTGGGGGTTTCTGTTTGACCCAGGAGAAAGTTTGACAATTAGCTGATGATCTGAGGAGAGAGACAATAAGGTGTTTGTGGAAAGAACACTGTCAGATGTCCATTATGTTTAATTATGAACCTTTTGATGATGAAGGGGAAACTAGAATTTCACATTTGTTCTGTATCTCAACCATTCTGAAGTTGGACAATTTGCCTTCTCCTGGAGCACTGTAATCTGACCCAGCTGGTGCATGGCTCTTATGCTGGTGAGAAATGCCTTTCGTGTTTGCCCCAGTCATGCTAATAACAGACCTCTGTTATTGTTAAACGACCTCTTGTGCTTGGGGTTCGGCTGTTTTGTAATGATCCCTTTTTTAATGTTGATAGAACAATACTTGCTCAATCCTCTACTGCATTTAAATTGGCCAGATTGTGAATGCAAGGAATGTGTAGATGACTTGTGCATTGAGGTGACCTGATATTTGGTAACCAATACTGTTGTACAGAACGTAAATGCAAGGATGGTTTGAGCAACTGTGTATACATTTTCTGAATTTCTGTAAATAATAAACATTAACTTGGTTTTAACTCTTGGTGTTTTTCTTAAAAAGAACGGGTGCTGTCATCAGTAATTTGGTATGCTGGATTATGAACAATCATTTCTAGGCATGCCTTCCTGGGCTGTTTCCTGAACAATTCATTTGTTCTTGCCTCAGAGGCTGAGTGCTTCGAACTTCAGAATGTGCGTGTCAAACATTCACCATAGCTTTTAAAACATACTGTTTTCATGTTTTGTGGGTTTGCTGTCAACGGCAGCATTTACTGTTGGTTGGGTCAAAATCCTGAAACTTCCTACCCTAACAGCACTGTACATGTGCCTACGCCAAATGGACTTCACTGGTTCAACAAGGCGGCTCACCACTGTCTTCTCAAAGGCAATTAGGGATGGGTAGTAAATGCTCGTTCAGCAAAGCAAAGCCCATATCTGAATAATTCTTTAAAATTGTCCATCCACTGAAAGGAATGACTTGCTAGTCCATTTCAAAGGCAGTTAAATGTCAACTGCCTTGCTGAGAGTCTGGAGTCACATGTAGGCCAGAACAGGTAAGGATGGCAGATTTCCTTCTCTAAAGGACATTAATGAATCAGATGGATTCACATTATTATTGAGACTATGAAACTGTCTTCCAATTTTTTCTAGATTTAAATTCCACTTGCTGCCATCGTGGGATTTGCACCCATGATCCTATAGCCTGGTTCTCTGGATTGCTGGTCTATTGACATTACCAGTGCAGTACTATCTTTCCTAAATATATCGTCGGTGGAATGTATTCATTCAGAATACTGTGGATGCTGGAGATCTGAATTAAATGCTGGAGAAACTCAGCATCTGTAGAGAGAGAACTGGTGTTAATGTGAGTTCAGTATGATTTGGGAAGTGAAAGGGACTGGAAATGATAGACTCCAGCTGACAAAGGAGGAGGAAAATCGAGAGGAACAGGTGGTATGTGTGTCCAGGACAAAAGACACGAGGAGTCTTGTTGGTAGTAGAGGAGAGACATAGATGCAGGATTAATGTTAATAGTAGGTGTCAAGAACAAACTCCTACAAACAAGTGGTTGACTCCTAACTACCCTCTGGGCAATAAATGCAGGCCTAGCCAGTGATGCCCTCATCCTGTGAATGATTTAAAAAAATGCTTGGGGTGGGTATCTAAAGGTGAGAAAGGGCTTTAATCAAAATAGAGGAGGGTGTTCATGGTGTGAGTTTATTGAACTGGAATGTTGAAGGCTGTAAAGTGTAAAGTGAGGTTCTGTTCCTTCAGCTTGCCTTGAGCTTCACCAGCACACTGCAGCAGGCCTGCAATGGGACAGACAGTATAAATGCAGGGATGGTGATGATGTTGGCTGGGACACTGTGAGGTATGATTTGTGAGTACAACTGTCTGGCTCTTGCTTTACTAGTCTATGAGACGGCTCTTCCCATTTTGACACCAACCCCCAGATGTTGGTAAGGAGAGATTTACAGGTTGTTTCCAGTTGCTGAGTCGATGCCAGATGGTCTGTCCAGTTTCATTCCTTGTGAACTTTTAGCAGTTTAATATAAGTGAATAGCTTGCCAGGCCATTTCTGAGAATAGTTAAGGACTGCACTGTAGAGTCACATATCAACCAAGCCAGGTGAGGACAGCAGATTCCCCCACCCCCTCCAATACTACCACAACATTATCTCCCTGTTGTAATAAAGTAACTGGAAGAACATCTTGAAATTGATCGATATTTTTGTTTGAGATGTTGCCTTACCATTTAACCAATGACCTTTTGGCTCTAGAGAATGTCAAATTCATTTTTTTTTTTGTTAAAAGTATAGAGTCTTATTTTTGTTGTCCTAATCTTTACGTTACTAAGACATTGCTGTACGGTACATGCCAGACCAAAATTTGTAGTTCTTTAAATTATCTATTAACTTCCACCAGCTGTGAAGTCAAGGAAAAGTGTGCAAATCAGAATGGGAAGGGTTTCCATTATGGTGGTTGTATTATGTTGGGAAAGCCAATGTTATGAGTAATTAATGTGATTGTATTAAATTAAAGATCAAAATTTTGAATCCTTGTATTGGTGTGACTGAAAAGCAATGAGTATAAATCTGGCAAGGTGCGTTAGAAGCTCTAACAAAGTTGCAGAAAATCAAACAAAACCCATTGCTAATAGTTATACCCCTGATGGGAGTGCAGAGATCTCAGAGAGATATGAGTTAGAGAATCTGACTAGAGATTAGGATGAACAAGGCCATGGAGTAATTTGAAATCAAACATGAGAATTTTAATATCAAGGTGCTGCCAGACCAGGGGCTAATGTAGGTCAGTGAGAGCATGGGTGATGGGAGAACAGGACCAGCTTTGAGTGAAGATATGGGAAGCAGAGTTGATCTGAGTCATGTAATATTGAATAGCCACATTTAGTGCGCAACATAACACTGTTAAACTAAGAAATTTGCTGCCTAATGAACATTTTCTTTTTTCAGGACCTTGAATTATATATACTGATTAAGCAACTTCAATGCTTCCTTTAGGAAAGGCTTTGCACAGGATTTTGCTGGAATCTATCAGTGTTTACTGTTAGGTAGATGTATCAATACATATTTTTGATATGAAACTTTTTGCATGACATTGCAAGTTACTGAAAGCATGATCTGGAATGGATGCAGCGAACAAGGGCACCTACACACCTGGGAACCAACCGGGAAAGTCACTGAGCGCTCCCTTTACCAATTAGACTGAAGAATTGTAAAATCAACAAAGGGAGGTATGCTATCAATTCGGGCCCAGATTAAAAAGGGAGACAAGACTAGATTTAAGTGAGAGAAAGACGCAAACAAAACTTAATGAATTATACATTGGAAATCTTCAATTAAACCCTATAGGAATGAGACTCTCAAATTGTAATGGTTAATTCTCAGTGCTAGAGAGGTTGTTTGGCAATAAGAAATTTATTTAACGATGAAAAGGACGTGTAGACGGATATGTTCAAAATTTAACCGTTGCATGGGGAATTTAAACTGTGACCCATGTTATTGAATGCATTGGTGAGACAGGAAATATGGTACCATTTTTACAAAGGTTAGATCTGTTTACCTAGGATGGCAAAGCTTGGATACCAACACTGAACAGTGCATCTACCTCTCCTGAAGTTGCTGTACAATTTCTGCATGAGAAAATGGTATGTGCCATCAACCTCACCCTTATTTTGTCATTAAATTCTCACCCATTATTTTGTGCATCTAAAGGCTTGGCAATGTTGTCATGGTGTAACCTGAGCTCCATTGTTTCCAATGGTTGATGTAATAAAGACTTGTTAAAATTGGATCATCTGCAACCTTAATCCCCTCCCCTCCCTTACTCTTGTTCCTCCCCACTCCCTCAGGAAATGCTGGTCCCTCATGCTGGCGTCTACCATGTCCTCTCTTTTACTTGGCTGCTTCATCTGGCCACCTTGCAAGAGGACTTAAACACCTTACCACCAAGTGCAGAAAATGTGACAATTACTGGGAATTTGCTGGTAAGTGCAAGCCCCTGTAGCAAAACTTGTGGGCTAGGATGGAGGTCTGAGTATTACTGCAAGATGGACAAAAAGGGGCAGAAAAGTAACTGCACTTTGACAAATGCCTTGTGCCTGATCAATCAGGACTGTGGTCTGATTGCTAAGACCACCACCGTGGGTGCCACCTTAAGTATCAGCTGTCTGGATACGACTATCAAAACTTTAGGATCGTCAGATTTCATCTTCGTCTGGAAGATTGCAAGGGGAATTGTGACAACTGATCAGTACTTATTCAGACTCTTTCCATTAAGAGATACAAGCACACCCTGGATGATTATTGTAAAAGTGAGTATTGATTTGAAATTGCTGAGCAAACTCAGCAGATCTGGCAACGTCTGTGGAGAGAGAACGGTTAATAGTTTGGGTCCAGTGACCCTCCAAACCCCTTCTGAAGAGTCACTGGAATTGAAACATAAACTCTGTTTCTGCACAGATGCTGCCAGACCTGCTAAGTTTCTCCAGATATTTCTGTTTTTCTTTCAGATTTCCAACATCCACAGTTCTTTGTTTTATTTTATTTGAGTATTAATCTTACTTGTTAAAATTTGGATACAAGTACCAGGTGTATGATGGAATATGCTGCTCTTTTACTATCATCCCAAAGTCAGTTAGGGTTGGGCAATCATTGCTGGCCATATCAACAAAGCCCGCATCTACTGAACAGACAATCAACCACTTCTTGTATTAGCTTAAATAAAATCACAAAATGCTGGAGAAACTCAGAATGTCTGGTAACATTTGTGGAGAGAGAAACAGAATTAATGTTTTGACATGTTCTGACATGATGATTCTTCTGAATTATCCTGTGGTAGCTTGTTCCACATTCTAACGACTCTGAGGAAATAAGTTTCTCCTATCCCTACTGAATTTATCTGTAACTATCTTCTATTTAGTGATCAATTCTGGTGCAATTCTCTGCTCTCCTCCTCCTTCCAACCTGTTCATAATTTTAATTATTTCTATAACATCACCTCTAAGTCTTGGTTAGCCCGTGTCCCAAGAGGATTTGTGCACAGAAGTACTGTAGTCTTGCTTTGATTGTACACGATCTTGGTTAGATCACACCTGGAGTATTGTGTGCAGTTTTCATCTCCTTATCTCAAGAAAGATATTATTGCCACAGAGGGAGTGCAGCGAAAGTTTACCAGACTTGTTTCCAGGTGGTTGGAATGTCCTATGAGGAGAGATTAAGCAAACTGGGCCTGTATTCTCCAAAGAATTTTGAAGAATAAGAAATGATCCCATTGAAAGGTAGAAAATACTTACAAGTCATAGACAGAATGGATGCAGGTAAGATGTTTGCTCTGGTTGGAGAGGCTAGAGCCAGAGAGCACGTTATATAAAAAGGACCAAGGATGAGGAAAGGTTTTTTTTTTACTTGGAGGGTGAAGACTCTTTATAATCCTCTGTCCAAGAGGCCTGTAGGAGTTCAGTCTTTGAATATACTCAAAGTAGAGATTGATGAATTTTTGGTTATAATATGTTAAAGAGATATGAGGGTAAAAGGCATTGAAGAGTTGAATCAGCCATGAACGTATTGAAATGTGGAGAATCCTTGATGGGCTGAATGGCCTGCTCCTGTTCCTATGTTCGTTTTCATGAAATAAAGAGCCCAAGCTGTCCAGTTGTTTTCTAAAAGTGGTAATCTCTCCATTCTGCTTGCACTCTTGTTGATTTTTTTTTCACACTTCCTCCAGGGCTTCTCCGTCCTTTTCAGAGATGGATACCCCACAATGTGCAGAACACCTTAGCCTTGTCAGAGTCCAAGCAAGTTTAATATAAACTTCTATGCTTTTGGATTAAATCCCAGGGATGTGCCTGTTTAAATGCTTTGCTAACATTCAATGCTATTTTCACCAATTTCTTAAGCTGTATCTCTGGACTCCTTTTGCTCCTCTACTCTAATTTTGTTTCTGAAGAGCCATTTACTATGTGGTGTAAGTACACAGTGGTGCTGGAGAGAGAGCTCCAGGATTTTGAAAGAATTATGATACAGTTTCACGTCTGGATAGTGTGTGGCTTGGAGGGGAGCTAGCAGGTTTTCCCATGTTTCTGCCATCTTCATCCTTTAATGTTTGAAAGGTGCTGCTGAGGGAGGTTTGACAAGCTATTGCAGTGCAGTTTGTACGTGGTGCGCACTGCTGCCCTTGTAGTGGAGGGAGTCAATGTTTATAATGGTGAAAGGAGTGTGTTTTGTGAGACAGAAAGTGCCTAATGGGTTCTTTAAGGTCGAATCAAAATGATTACGAGAAGACACGTGCACTTCAATATGAAGCAAATTTCTTAGCTTAATCTACTTAATACGTATTAGAGATATATGCAAATTAATGAGTGAGTCTGTTAGCTTAAACTACATAATATACTGCATATGCACAATCAAGTGAGTATCGCACTGCTTTGTTTCCATTGGAGACTTAATCATGGTGGCACTTGCGACTCTATCTCAGATTCGATGGCATTGTTCTTGCAAACCCCAACCTGATGGTGGAAGGCCCCTGATATTAATACTATTCTGAATCTAAGATTACGTGCTGAATCCCCTTTTCATAATAACTTGAGTACTTTTCCAGACATTCCGTTGTGCAGAAAATAAGTTGAAAACATCTCCAGGTGGCTCCATGTGACTACATAGGACAATGTGAGAACCAATCAAGTTTATGCAGTTCTTTCTCAGCCAAAACCGGCACATATTTTACAGAGATAATAGGTACTGCAGATGCTGGAGAATCCGAGATAACAAGGTGTGGAGCTGGACGAACACAGCAGGCCAAGCAGCATCATAGGAGCAGGAAAGCTTGACGTTTTGGGCCTAGACCATTCATCAGAAATGGGGGAGGGGAAGAGAGTCCTCTTCCCCTCCCCCGTTTCCGATGTAGGGTCTAGGCCCGAAACGTCAAGCTTTCCTCCTGCTACGATGCTGCTTGGCCTGCTGCGTTCATCCAGCTCCACACCTTGTTATCTCACATATTTCACAGTGGGCCTATTTTCAAGTGTTCTTTTCACTTTGCTTCAATTACTTATTGCCATGAGCAATTAACCCTTAATGAAAATATGACTTTTAAGCCCAACACTACAGGGCGCCAATCAAATGGTAGCTTTGTCTCTTTAAGTGTCGACTTGAGTGGAAAGGATGGTAAGAGTGTGAAAAGTGTTGCCAAGGAGAGAATGAATGATTGCCTTCATTGAGGTTCACAGAACAATCAGCAATCCATGAAGTGTAACATTGAAATTCTCTGCAAGCCTGTTTTGCGCTTGTGTAGACCAATTTCAACACAATCCCCACTAAGTCATCAACTTGCAACTTTTGATGAGATGGGTAAAGAGGGAAAATGAGGAGGCTACATTGATTCAGCATCACGTAAACTTTCCACAGTTCAGGCAAAGTGGTTATATCAGACTCATTTCAGACACATAATAAAAATACTTCTGCTCTTGACTGAAACATTTTTTTGTGGAGACAGAAACCTTGTAAGAAGAGTAATTGGTGAGCAAAAATATTTATATATTCCTGCAAGTTTGCAACAGTAAGGAGGGCTATCTCTCAAGGGAGGGATCCGAGTCACCATTTAAAGCCAGTATGTGGTTCAATCCACCTAACCATTTTGACTGTGGGAGAAAACTGGAGCACCTGGCGGAAACCCACGCAGACTTGGGGAGAATGTGCAAACTCCAAACAGACAGTCACCTGAGAGATAGTAGAAACTGCAGATGCTGGGGAATCTGAGACAACAAGGTGTAGAGCTGGATGAACACAGCAGGCCAAGCAGCATGAAGGCTGATGTTTTGGGCCTCGACCCTTCTTCAGAAATTTCTGAAGAAGGGTCTAGGCCTGATACGTTAGCCTTCCTGCTCCTCTGGTGCTGCTTGGCCTGCTGTGTTCATCCAGCTCTACACCTTGCTATCTCAGACAGTCGCCTGAGTCTGGAATTGAACCTGGGTCCCTGGTTGCTGTGAGGCAACAGGGCTAACTCTTGAGCCACCTTTCCATTTCTTTTTCTTTCCTATACAAGATTGCAAACAGTATTGTTTTTAAAAGTTTTCTCTGTATTTGGAATAATCTTTGTTACGTCTAATATTAACAGCAAGGGTTTCTCTCCCCTTCTGCCAATAAAGGCTGTTGAGGAGAAGCATGCTGGGACGTATATGTGCCAAGTGCAGAACTCGAAGACGATGCAAGTTGTCAAGCGCGTGCTCATTGGAGTGAGGGTCATCCCCGAAAAACTGGTACAACTGAATTATTACGAAGTGCTGTCACCTGAGCAAAAGGAGGAGTTAGAAATTCTGCAAGGAAATCCGGTGCAGAAGAAGAAGCCGAAATCATTCTTTGCAAAAGTAAAGGATTTATTTAAAAGTGCAAACATGGCTGTGCGTGTCATTGCCATTGGTTTGGCAATTGGTGGAGCCTGTGCTTTCGTTCTTGGAGCCATATTTTTATGTATGACAAGTTACTGAATGTGCAGTAAATAAATTACATTTTCTACTGATATCAGTTTAACAACATTTGTAGCAGATTGGTGCACGGTGGGGTGATGAGGAGCGGTTCTGCTCTTTTCCAGGGTTGAAACAAATAGAAAACAGTTTATTTTTATGCCTTGTCTCCAATGGCATTGAAATTCTCAATAGTACATCACGGTGCCATGTTGCGCAGTTTAATTGGTGCACGTGGGAGCAACATTCAAAGAAGAACATCAGGGACTTTTCCAGACTTGCCCAATGTTGTATGTGCTGTCATACCGCTGGAGGGGAAACAATAGCATAATGGTGCTATCGCTAGACTGTTAACCCAGAGAGCTAAACAGTGTTATGGGGACCAGGTATGAATCCCACCACAGAAGATGGTGGAATTTGAATTCAATGCATATCTGGAATTGAGAGTCTAATGATGATCATGAATCTATTGCCAATTGCTGGGAAAAACCCAATCCTTTAGGGAAGGAAACTGCCATCCTTGCATGGTCTGGCCTACATGTGATTCCAGATCCACAGCAATGTGATTGACTTAACTACCCTCTGGGCAATTAGGGATGGGCAATAGATGTTGACGACACATTCATCCGATGAGTGAATAAACAAAAGAAAATAGTTTAACTAATGATTCAACTCATTGTCTCTGTGGGTTATTGTTCAAGTAAAACAGCTGGTACATTTGCTGACGCTGCAACTGCATTGCAAACTGGCTTATAAGATCTAGGAGCAGGAGGAGGTCGTTCAGCCCCTTGAACCTAGCCCATCACTTAATGCGATCATGGCTGATCTCATCTCGGCCTCAACTCCACTTTCTTACCCACTCTCCATAACACTTCAACCCAATACTAATTAAAAATCTGTTGATCTCCTCCTTAAATTTACTCCATGTCCCAGCATCCAGCAGACCCTGGGGTAGTGAATTCCACAGATTTGCAATGCTTTGAGAGAAGTAATTCCTCCACATCTCTGTTTTAAATCTGCCAGCCCTTAACCTCTCATTCTGCATTGCCCCACAAGAGGAAACATCCTCTCAATGTCTACTATTATTGTATGAGATCTTTGAAACAGTTTAACCATATGGTAAAGTGTCATACAGGTACAGTTTTTTCTAACTAGCTACCTTTTCCACCTTGAAACTCTCTGCCTGTACCTTATTAAATATATACAGTCAGATTGATTTCGAATGAATGGTTGTTGTGGACAATATGCACTGGGTTGTTGAATGCTCATCTTGAGCATCCTGAGGAATGGATTGAATACCTTTGTGATGTTTCTGCGTGGGTACATTTCCACAAGCACTGTACAGCGCTTATCACTAGCAGTCAATTAGCAGCTGTACCAAGTAGGACCTTGCAGAGAGCGTGAGAGGAGAAGTTACACTGCTGAAGACGATGAGGAGCTTGAATTTATCAGGTTCCTTCTGTAGAGTAATGGGACTAACATCAGAGGCATACAGTAATGGTGATGCAATAATGATATTGCAGTCACCTGTCTAAGTAACAAGAACTGGAAGAGAGCAGAAGCTCTGACCTCGTGTGATGGTAATGTATGTATTGATCAAGCTGTGAATACAGAGTTCTTGCAGAATGTGTCATGGCCTCAAACAGAATACATTTGGTGAAATTAAACAGTGCTGCACCCCAAACACACACCAAAACACTTTTCAAGTTTGAGAATATCCTGAACAGTTCACAGAGAGCTTACAAAGTGTATTCACTGTCACACTGTAGGCAACCGGTGAGCAGGAGACATTGAGATATTCTGATAGAATTTGTTAAGATTATGATTGGCTTGATAGAATAAAAATCAAGGAAGACAAAACACTTGGGGCCATAAATGTAATGTAGTTACCAAAAGGCTTCAGGACAGCCTTTTTCACCAGTAATGTGGTCCAGCTGTGAAACACTCAATTACAATGTGATGAATAACCAAGATACCCTTCTTGTTCAGCCATCCTTCAGGATTGAGGCTGGTGTATTTCCACTTTGGGCTCTGACATGTCTGTTAAATCCACTGTGTAATCTGCAGCCTCTGCCACATTGAGGCCAGATGCTGTTTGAGGGGTTGGGCAGGTGAGGAGTCAGAGCTTTCTCCTAATTCCTGACTCCTAATTCTCCACTGAGTGTCCCTAATGGAGTCTCGTGGTGTGTCCAATACCCACCTGAAATGAGCCTTCTCCATTTCTGGTTGGTCACAGGCCAGGGTCTCCCACAAGCCAGTGAGGGCTGTTTGACCTCTTTGGGGAGGCTTTGAGGACATTCCTGAAGAGTTTGGAGCTGTCACACAAAAGGTGGTGTGTGCCTGGAACGTGCTGCCTGAGGAGGTGGTGGAATCTGATGCAATAGCAGCATTCAAGAAGCACCTGGACGAATACATGAATAGGAAGGGAATAGAGGGATATGGATCCTGTAAGTGAAGATAGTTTTAGTACAGAAGGGCAAAATATGTCGGCACAGGCTTCGAAGGCCGAAGGACCTGTTCCTGTGCTGTATTCTTCTTTGTTCTTTATTCTGTCCTTGTATATATGAGTCCCAGGTCTGGCAAATGCATTTAAGGGGAAGCTTGATAAGTGGGTGTGAAGAAGAGAGTCCCAGAAGGGTCTGCTGATGGTATAAAATAAAGAAGCTGGGAGAAGGATCAGCATTCAGACTGGTGTGGACCAGTTGACCAACTGTTTCAATGCTACAAATCCTATATCATCTTTTCAAAGCTGAAGAATGTTGCATCCCTATGGTGCATTCCATTGCTTTGGATTGTCCCAAAGCACTAAACAGTCGATGAAATATTTCCAAAAGTGTAGTCACTGTGGTAAAGTAAGTACTGTGGCAGCTAGTAACCTCCCACAAATAGCAACATGATAAAGACTGAGTGATTTGTTGGTTGATGGAACAATACTAACCGAGATCCTCACTCTTGCTCTGCTTTAAAACGGCATCATTGTAGTGATTGTAACGAGAAAATCCAGCTGGACCCACAGAATATGAATTCCCTGACTAGGGCTCTTAATCTGGTCCAATCAGGGAACCCTGGCTGATATAAAAATAGTGAATGTGAGGCATACTGACACTCTGGTGCCTCACTGTTGGAGACAGTACTAAAGTCAAGAATGCTTTCAAGTGTCAATAAAGTGTGACTTCATGGAATCCCTACAGAGTGGAAGCAGGCCATTCCACCCACATTGACCCTCTAAAGGGCATCCCAGCCAGTCCCATATCCCTACCCTGTAACCCTGCATTTCCACGGCTAACCCACCCAGCCTCCACATCCCTCGGCACTATGGGCAATTTAGCAAGGCCAATCCACCCAACCTGCATGTCTATGGACTGTGAGAAGAAACCACAGCATCCAAAAGAAGCCCACACAGACACGGGGAGAATGTGCAAACTGCACACTGACAGCTGAGGCTGGAATCAAACCTGGGTCCCTGGTGCTGTGTGGCATCAGTGCTAACCACTGAGCCACCAGGCCAATGTGCTGACAGGATGCCAGCTACTGTGGAGTTATTTCAGTCATATGATCTCTTACACCTACTTGAAAGCGCGAACCAGCCTTCGTTTAACATACAAATGTTGGCATCTCCAGCAATCCTCTAGTACCATGATGGAGTTAATTACTGAACACATTTAGGAAAGGGTTAGAAATTGGGGCAGAGCAGAGATTATCCTTTAACAATTGCCCTCTTCCTAACCTGAGAGTAGCAGGAATGAATCATGTCTGCTCAGAGCGAGACCACATTGTGTTTTCCAGAGTTAGCAGCCTTTACAGAGCGAGCACCACCATTCCTCATATGCTGTCCATATTAAATTGTTCGAAAGCAACAGTGTCACTTTATTGAGACAGGAATTGAGAAATCATTGAATGATTGTTATATTTTCTGTATTTTATTAACCATATTTCCCATATACTTTCATATTATTCTGGGACAGAAATCGCACCTAAAATCAATGAGCAACTTTGGCAATGATAGAAAAATACAATATTTTGTCAGGAAATCAAATTTCAGTGAGTGAAGATAGACAAATTTTCATTCTCTATTAATGCTAATGTGACTGTTTTCTGTAAGTCCCATGGTTTGATGAAGAGGATAAACAAACACTGTCCAATTTTTGAACTGCACGAAATATGATGGAGAATTTCACTGCAAGTGCCCCCACCACCAATCCTGACACCCCCTTCTTCACCCACTACCAGCCTGCAGGCCAACACAGTGCTATCCCCCACCCCAACCCGACCACCAATCCCCTTTCCTGGAATTTGGAGGAGACACAACTTGAAACTAATGAGATTGTATTTAATGCCCAACATAAGACTTGCACAGAAATGCTTCAATGAAGTTCTCATTAGACGTCACAGAGCTTGTTAGGGTGCAGATGGAGACCATTCAGCCCATTGTGTCTGCCCTAGCTCTCCGAGTAAGCGATATGACTTTGTGCCGTTCTGCCCTTTCCCTGTAACCCTGTGCGTTGTTTCTGTTTAAATAAAATCTAACACCCGTCAAACGCCTCAGTTGAACCTGTCACCACCAGTGTATTGCTGTTGCCATTCATAAGGTGCTGTACAAAGCAGAAGAGGAAACAAAATCTGATCCAGTTCAGGCAAAATTGTGCAACTCCATGTTTATGTATCACCTTTAACATAGAAAAATATCTCAAGGCGCTTCTCAGGAGTGCAATGAAATAAATATTGACACCTAGATTTTATATTTAGATTTTTAGATTTAGATTTTTATTGTCATGTGTACCCAAGTACAGGAGCACAGTGAAAAGTGAGCAATGTGGCCACACAAGGCACCATCTTAGGTATAAGTACTTAGGTACAGAATCACAAGAGCAAGGTAGAAAGAAAGAACAAAGTTAAAAGTTAAATATTACAGTCTTTCAAAAATGCGAAGCCACACAGGGATGGTACTTTTTACAGGGGCTTGATCTCTTCCTCTTCGCTATGCTTTCCCCACACAGTCCATTCCAGGGGTCCCAACACCAGACCTACCAGCCTGCTGCTGAAATAACTATCACTCTTGCTAGCTGCTTCAGTGATGTGAGGGCAACTGGTCAGAAGCTTGGTATAAGAGGCAGACATTAAGAAGCTTCTTAAAGAAAGAAACGTTTGAGAGCATCGTAAAGGAGAGCTGAAGAGAATTATGGAGGAAATTCCAGAGCTTGGCAACCAACCAGAGGTAAGACCACTTCTGGTGGGCAGAGACAATTGCTCAAAAGGCTGGAACCCAGAGATATCAGAAGTTTGTGAACCTGGAGAAAGCTATACATCTGAGGAGAAGCAAGACTATGGAGGGATCTGAAAATGAGGATGAGAATATTAAATTCAAGGCGGTGCTCTTCAACAACGTGGACAACAAAAACAAAAGTTGCTGGAACAGCTCAGCAGGTCCTCAGAATGTTCTGAGAAAGGGTCACCGGACCTGAAACATTAACTCTGACTTCTCTTCACAGATGCTGAACTTTTCCAGCAACTTCTGTTTTTGTTTCTGATTTACAGCATCTGCAATTCTTTCACTTTTTATTAATAGGCGAATACTGGATTAGGCCCTTTAGCTCAGTAACTCAATGGAGAAACAGCCCTACAATGTTACTACGTCATTGTTGGATTTGAAATCGGCAGAACTCATTTTAATAAACTATACATAAATGTTCAGGAAGCTTTTGGTGATGTTGTCTTCGAGGAGTAGTTCTAATTGAATTGAAATACAGCACCAAAGAACAAATCTAGTTTTAAAACAATCATACTGCAAACTGCATAACTTATCCATTGCAGTTGAACACATTTCAAATTCAAAGGATTGTGGAATTCTGTTACTAAAGCATGGACAGTATTGACTGGCATGGGGGTGCAGCTTTTAGAGTTATCACGCAGGAACTATAAAATACTTGTAGTGCAGAAAGAGACCATTCGGCCCTTTGAGTCTGCACTGACCCTCTGAAGAGTATCCCACTGAGACCTGCCCCTTCACCCAATTCCTGTGACTCTGCATTTAGCGTGGCCAATTCACCCAAGCAGTACATCCCTGGACACTACGGAGCAATTTAGCATGGCCCATCCACCAGGAGACAGAGTAATGCTGTAGGGATTCTGTTTTGTGATCAATTATCTGCTGATCTTTAGGTGATTCGAATCAC
>JAHRHZ010000028.1:31890884-31959362 GCA_024137785.1 Ginglymostoma cirratum | reverse complement strand
CCAGATCCCTGGTTCTGACACTGGACTTAATTTAGGAATGTGAAGTGAAGAAGGCAGTAGGCAGATGTTTCAGTGCAAAGAATGTCTGCGTTAATTAAATGTAAAGGTGAGTACGTCACAAGAAATATTTAAAAATGCAGAAATAATAAACAGGGAAATAAAACAAGGGTGAATAAAAATTCAAGAGTTAAAATAAAACAAATTCAAAACAGTGAAACTGACACTATCAGTTATTAACGACACAGGCTAATTACTATTCGGAACTAAACAGTAGTTTCAAACACAGATGCTTTAATCAGACTTCCTGACCTTCAGGTGCCCTGCACTGTCACCAACCCACCTTCCCCTCCCTGCTAGCTGGGTTGGATACTTCAGGTCTTGAGGAAATAGGCTCACCACTGGAGATAAACACAGTTTTGAAATACAGCTGACCATTCCCACTTGTTGCAGCCGGTGCTTCACTGAACACTTCGGACAGTGTTCAGTCTGGTTTCAGAACTTGGGTTTTCTTACTTTGTGGTGGTTATATGAGCCAGTTTCCACCTCAGGATGTGTCTGAGGCCTTGTCAGTCATGTCGGTGGTTTCCGGAGGTTGTTGGTTGTCAGATCTGCTGGTCGTGGTCGGTTACCGTTGATTCCCCTGGTACGGAACAGCCCTATGTCGGTAGGTTTCAGGGATGTAGCTGTGCAGATAATTCTCGGGTTGAGTATCTGTCTGGGATCCCTCTTCTCTTGGTAGCTGTGGGGATGGCGCTCCCTCTCTCCCAGATCAGGACCAGCAGTTATATAGACCGTGTGCTCCATTATCATCTCACAAATCTGTCCTATCCATTGTATTTCTGTTGTTCCCTTTGTGCTGAATTGGCTTCCTGATCGTTTAAAGTAGGTGTAAATGTGTTTTGATTAAGTGGAATATCCAGTATTTCTGCGAATGAATATGACTTGAAGTTGAATACCTTGGTACCTCTGAAGAGTCCAAGATGTCTGAAGAAGGGTCCAGACCCAAAACGTCAGCCTTCCTGCTCTTCTGATGCTGCCTGGCCTGCTGTGTTCATCCAGCTCCACACCTTGTTATCTCTGACTCCAGCATCGGCAGCTCCTACTATCTCTGTCTGAAGTTGTTGCCTTAGACTGGCTCGTTGTTCCTTTAGGGCAAAGGCATGAATAGGATTTCTAACTGAACCATGATTCCAGACATCTATCCCCATGATTGTATATTCCAGAACATAGCTCAGCTGCCTTTCTTTTTGTTTTAAAAGTTCTGTTAAAAATCCAGGGGTTTTGGTTCAGTATTCTAAATGGCAGGGATTTTCACTCACTCCTACAATGCTAAGAATTTCCAATTGATGGTTTGATGCTGCAAAATTATGCAAAAATTTAGGTAAGATAAGCAAATGTACTGTTTGAAAATGAATAATAAATTGGGGTCAATCTTGTGATATCGGATCGAATTTTTTTTTCTTTATTTGTTAACAGGATGAGGGTGTCGCTGGCTCGGCAGCATTTATTGTCCTTCCCTAATTGCCCAGAGGGCAGTTCAGAGTCAACCACATTGCAGTGGGTCTGGAGTCATATGTAGGCCAGACCAGGTAAAGATGGCTGCGTTCATCCAGCCCCACGCTTGTTATCTCAGGTAAAACTGGCAGTTTCCTTAAAGGACATTAGTGAGCCAGATGGGTTTTTCCAACAATCGACAGCGGATTCATGGTCATCATTAGACGCTTAGTTCCAGGTTTTTATTGATTTCAGATTCCATCATGTGCTGTGGCAGGATTTGAACCCGGGTCCCCAGAACATTATCTGGGTCTCTGGATTAACAGTCCGGTGATAATACCAGATAATCTTGAGTCAAACCAGGTTTCAAAAGAGAGATAGAAAGGCAAAAAGAAAAACTGGATAAAGACACAGAGAAAAGAAAGGTTGTTACATCTTCTAAGTTAAGAATGGTCATAATCTAGCCTCAAAATACTGGATCTTCATCATGTGTAAGTCTGCTCTCCATTTGGCTTCATCTAGATTGGTATATCATGATTTTTATATTCATTCACAAAATATGGACATCATGGCTCAAGCCATCTATAATGGCCTGGAGGGCGGTTAAGCGTCACCCACACGACTGTGGGTTTGGAATCACACGCAGGCTAGACCAGGTAAGGATGGTAGATTTCCTTCCCTAAAAGGCATTAATGAAGCAGAAGCAGTGTTTTCCCCAACAATTGATAGCAGTTACATGATTGCCTTTGGGAAAGTTTTAAAATTCTAGGTATCTATTGAATTCAACATTTTCCCACCATCTACCATGGTGGCATTCAAACCCATATGGCCAGAACATTAGAGATAAAATGTTGTGGAGCTGGATGAACACAGCTCTTCTTCTTCTGAAGAAGGGTCTCGACCCGAAACATCAAATTTCCTGCTCCTCTGGTGCTGCTTGGCCTGCTGTGTTCATCCAGCCCCACGACGTTTTATCTCAGATTCTCCAGCATCGGCAGTTCCTACCATCTCTGGCCAGAACATTAGTCTGGTCACTCACCCAGTGACAATTCCCCCACGCCACTCTCTCTCTGACTGCATTGTGATAGTGAATGTGACACCCTTGGGTACATTCTCACTCAATTAGTTGCTATCTTATTATAGTTTATTTGACAGGTAACGTTGACAGAAAGGAAAAGTATGTACAATATTAACATTTGTAACCTTTTTGTCTTCCAGCGAAGAATTTACTCTCCGGAGAAATGAGATTAAATGCCTCTGGGCTGGATTGGTATTGGTAACAATTCTCACTTCGCTGAAAAGGTACTTAGGCTCCCACTTACCAACTCTAAATTATTGTGGCAAATTTAATGGGAAAGTTAACATGCAAATCCAGCAAGTTAAGATTGACAGAGTCTCAAGGTAAGATGCTATTTGCGGGAAGCAAATTGGCCAGTATTTCTGGGAGTTCCCATTTCACAGTGTATCCTTTAGTTCTTTCAATTTGTTGTTCAATGTATGCATTAATCATGAAGTGAGCATGTCAATATTTTTACTAGCAATTAACATATGGCATTAACCCCATTAATTACCTAACTGTAATCATCAGCAAACATCCATTACAGTGGTTCAAGGATTGAAAAACTGATTTAGTGCCAGGTGCGGAAGAATGATAACAGGTATCCATTTATTATCCCTTCCACCCTGTTCTCTTAAACTATATTGGTTTTGTTTTTGTACAGTAGTGACAGAGAGCAAGGGACTGAAGACCATGTTGCCATCAGCGGATCGCGAACCATTTGCCAACAGTTCCTGAATGGTGATCCAGTTGTCAAAAACCTTTTTATTTCTTTTCCTGCTGCATTTCCTTTGGCTCGGCTCAATAATATTGGATTGTGTTTTTCTGCTGTCTGCTCTCCTCATGATCCCCAGTCAGCTTTGCGACATTACCTCTCTCCTCTGCCTCTTCTCTTTTGCCAGTGTCCAGTGCTGCTTCCTCTCTTTCCTGTTCCAATACCTTCCCAACCTGATTTTGCTCAAAGTGTCATCGTCAGAGGTTATGCTGTTCCTTTCTTCGCCAATCTTCACTGCTCAGACTTTGAGGAGCTAATCTCTCCTCTGCTTCCTAATGGTGTAGCAGGTCCCTTGGCCCTTCAACCTTGACATCAAACCTTGCATTTCTCTAATGACCCCCTCCAGTACCTGAGAGTTTCCCGTTACACTCCACTGCAGTTTTCTGCTGCACTAATTGCATGTAGCTCTGATAGTGCTGTGCATGCTGCGGTATGTGAAAGGTTCCAGCAGTTGAAGAGACTGTGTCATGATTATATCGTCCGACTGAAGATGATTTGTGTTTTGTTGCTTTTCCCCCTTTCTTCCCCTCAATAATACCCAACACAAGGGCATTAGCAACTGCATGGGGCTCTTCCCTATTGGGTGAACCAGAAGCTGGATTAGATAAAGAGTAAGAGCTTTGTTGGAAGCAACTTTGAGAGTGATAAAGATATTGACTTGTTGGAAATTCTTTATTTTCAAATGACAATATCATCCTGTGATAGTGATAGTTATTGGTTGTACAAACTTGAGGGTTTTTCAACAGGTGTGTCACTGGAGGATTTTCTGTCTATTCTGGGTTTTGGCCTGCCCTATAGTTCTTAAAGCTATCATCTCCTTCACATTCCTGAGGTCAATCAAGTGTTTTCGAAGGATTAGTTTTCCATCCTCTCTTGGTCTCCTCTTCTACTGGTGACTTTCTGCCCAACACAGATTTGCTTCTGCTCACGTCCTGTTGACACTTCTTTCCCAGAACATTCTGGAACCTTTTATAACCTCTGAGACTGATGCTATAAAAACCAGAATCGCTACATTCATCGGAGACCCCAGAATCTCTGTAAAGGAGCTCGTTGCTTATCAACAAGTCTGCACTGCAGCCCAGTTCCCACCATCTGTTACAGTTGCTTCTTCCTGCCTTGGCTTCCTCCCTGTTTTGCATGCTTTCATCCAAATACCTCCATGTGTTGGCCTTGGAGACTAGATAGCTTGGTTTTGGTATTTTGCATTACCTTGCTGTCTTCATCTGTCTAAAGTTGAACAAATAAAATGGAATAAGAGTTCAACACTGTCAGCTGTAGCTCACTGGAGCACCCTCTTGTCTCAGAATTGCAAGACTGGATGTTCATGGCTGAATATACATAACAAAATTCTGCATCCCCTGTGCCTCTTAAAGCCTGAAAACCAGCCAAGCAGCAATTATGTTTTGCGTTTGCAATGAATGTAGATTTCAGACTTATTCTGTTGATTGAGAGCCACAGTAAGTAATGATATTTTACGATTCAGAGGAGAGGGAGTGGGAAGTGGAAGTGAGAAACCATTTCTTGGTGGATATTAATGGCACCAAGAATTTTTGCTGCAAGATAGACTTGGAAGTCATTTCCTGGTCCTAAATATCCTCAAGCACCATTAAAATAACCTGTGCCCCTTTCTGATGACTCTTGGAGGAACCTCCACATGCGAAGAAGTTTGCAGATGCCTGAATCAAACTGTTTGAAAATAATGACTTACTTTATTGAGAGAGACCCTTGACTGTTCTTTGATGATGTTGTCGCAGCTACTTAAGTCCTGATGATATTTCAGTTTGAATGTCTCCAATCCCTTTTAGGTGAGAAAATAAATTTTAGCAATTTGGGTTAGAGTCAATAGATTGGATGTTCGGAATTTTCATGAAAATAAAAAACAGAAGGTGCTGGAGAAACTCAGCAGGTCTGGCAGCATTTGTGGAGTGAGAAACAGAGTTAATATTTCAAGGCTAGTATGACACTCCTACTGTTATATTGGACTCAAACTTCTCTCTCCACAGAACATCCTCACGTACCAACCCACCAACCTCCGGATCCAACGCATCATCCTCTGACACTTCCGCCATCTGCAATCAGACCCCACCACCAAAGACATATTTCCCTCCCCACCCTTGTGTGCTTTCCGGAGGGACCACTCCCTCCGTGACTCCTTTGTCCGCTCCACATTCCCCTCCAGCCCCACCACACCCGGCACTTTTCCCTGCAAGCGCAGGAAGTGCTACACCTGCCCCCACACCTCCTCCCTCACCCCAATCCCAGGCCCCAAGAAGACTTTCCACATCAAGCAGATGTTCACCTGCACATCTGCCAATGTGGTATACTGCATCCGCTGTACCCATTGTGGCCTCCTCTACATCGGGGAAACCAAGCAGAGGCTTGGGGACCGCTTTGCAGAACACCTGCGCTCAGTTCGCAACAAACAACTGCACCTCCCAGTCGCGAACCATTTCAACTCCCCCTCCCATTCCTCAGACGACATGTTCATCCTGGGCCTCCTGCAATGCCACAATGATGCCACCCGAAGGCTGCAGGAACAGCAAATCATATTCAGCCTGGGAACCCTGCAGCCCAATGGTATCAATGTGGATTTCACAAGCTTCAAAATCTCCCCTCCCCCAACCGCATCCCAAAACCAGCCCAGCTCGTCCCTGCCTCCCTAACTTGTTCTTCCTCTCACCTATCCCCTCCTCCCACCTCAAGCCGCACCCCCATCTCCTATCTACTAACCTCATCCCGCCCCCTTGACCTGTCCGTCCTCCCTGGACTGACCTATCTCCTCCCCACCTCCCCACCTACACTCACCTTTACTGGCTCCATCCCCGCCTCTTTGACTTGTCTGTCTCCTCTCCATCTATCCTCTCCTCTATCCATCTTCTATCCACATCCCCCTCTCTCCCTATTTATTTCAGAACCCTCTTCCCCTCCCCCATTTCTGAAGAAGGGTCTAGGCCCGAAACGTCAAGCTTTCCTGCTCCTATGATGCTGCTTGGCCTGCTGTGTTCATCCAGCTCCACACCTTGTTATCTCTGTTGCTTTCTCCAGTGTTTTCTGTTATCATTTCAGATTTCAAGTACCTTTTGCGATATTTTGCTTCAATCATCTCTTGAATTGATGTGTATTTAATCCCTGGAGAATGGCTTGTGATAGTCACCATTCATTATTCATCCAGTATTCACTGAATACTGAATTCACAGTATTGACTGAATGAGATTGGGCCTTTTCGTATACTAATTAGAATCCTCAGCCTAGTTGACCATTGTTGCCATCCCTAGACGCATATTTCCAGGAGATTTCACCATATTTCACTCCAACCAGTCACATAGCCTCTTTCTATCAATGAAAAGTGCTCAAATGAACTGTGAAAGAATCGCACAATTGATTGAATGGTCTTTCTCTTGGGTCTTTGCTCACACCAGTGAGCTGAAGACTAATTTTGTATTCTAGGGGATTCCTGGGACAACTCTGGGGAGTTTTGTAACCCTACAATAAATGGAAGGTACAGTTCAAACTCACATAGTTCAGTTTTGGTCTAATTATCATGGAGAATACATTGATAGTCGTTGTATTAGGTTGACCAAGATCAAAAAATGAGTTCTTGCTCAATAACAGAAAACAAAGAACTGCAGATGCTGGAAATCTGAAACAAAAACGGAAATTGCTGGAGAAACTCAGCAGGTCTGACAGCATTTGTGGACAGAGAACAGAGTTAACATTTCGAGTCCAGTGATACTTTTTCGGAACTGATAGTCACAAGGAAAAGGTGGTGTTTATGCGGATGACAGGGAGAGGGGAAGGGTGTGAGAGGATAGATGAAAATGGAGCTCAGAGAGTGAGAAAGAAAGTCAGGCAGACAAAGTGTTGGTTGATACTAAGTAGGGATATTAACAAAAATGCTGCTAATGGAGGCCATGACTAGATGAAAAATGGGTTGGCTATGCTGAAAGCAGCCCATGTCATGATATGGCCTGGGTTGTAGGGTTGGGTAAAGTACGTGGAAGGCGATCTACAGGGTCTAAAATTATTGAACCGGACCTTCAGTCCTGAAATTTGCAAGATCCCCAAATGGAAGATGAGATGCTGATATTCCAGCTTGCACCATTTTCATCCACTCACTGTCTCCATTATCAACTTTTCTCCTTCCTTGCCTTACTATGTGCAATCCCTTTGTCTGCCTAGCTTTCCTTTCCCGTCTCTGTCCACCTATCCGCTCACTCCTTCCCCCCACCCCACCCCAACCCCGCTCCACCTCTGTCCTCGGCATATATGCCACATTTTCCCAGCTACTATCTGTTCTGAGGAAGGGTCACTGAACCCAAAACATTAACTATGCTTTCTGCCAAAGCTGCTGAGCTTGTCCAGCAGTTTCTGGTTTTGTTCTTGCTCAGTAAGATTATTTCATGAGTAGCTGGGCTCAATTTTCTGAAGTGAATTAAATCAACAGAATGAAATATAAATTGAAAATCTCTGTGTGCTTCTTTTAGTCTGGCAATAACTTGCTTTATATAAAATGGGAGACTGAATCCAATAATAAGAGGGTGATGCAAGGAGAGCAATATAACATTGGATTTTACTCCTATAGCACTGAAAGAGACCATTCAGCCCAGCATACCTCTTTAAAATGGCTGTCCAATTAGTCCTTACCTTCCTTCTCTTTCTCTAGATCCCTGTAGTTTTTTCTTTCTCATGGATTATTCCAATTCCTTCCTGAATGTTGTTTTTGTACCTTTTTCCGTCACCCTTTCAGACAGTGCCTTCCAAATCATAACCACACAATGCGATAAAAAGAAACTTTTTTTTCTTCCCCATGAACAGAATACTGCCCTCTAGCTAAAAAGGGACACTTCCCACCAGACCAGTGAGTGATGTGGTACATTAACCTTAGTGTTAATCCAGGATATAGGCCAGACATTCCAACAACTGCTGCTTTGTAACAAATATCAATTACCATTGAGAGATAACAAGGTGTAGAGCTGGATGGACACAGCAGGCCAAGCAGCATCGGAGAAGCAGGAAAGATGACGTTTTGGGTCTGGACCCTTCTTCAGAAAATGGTTTCTGAAGAAGGGTCCAGACTCAAAACGTCAGCGTTCCTGCTCCTCCGATGCTGCTTGGCCTGCTGTGTTCATCCAGCTCTATGCCTTGTCATCTCAGATTCTCCAGCATCAGCAGTTCCCACTCTATCTGAATCAATTACCATTCAGTTGTTTGCCATAGACAATCTGGTGAACAGGCAGAGTATTAACCATACTCTACCAGTCAGTGCCTACAGAACTCAGAATGGGGTGTCCAACACTTATTTTTGAAGTTTAGTTTACTTGTGGTTCTGTCTTGATGAGTATGAAATGAAACATGTTACTTTTTCTGCGAAAAAAAAAGTTTTCTCATCTCTCTTATTGAACAGTCCTCATTGTACTGAGAATTACACAACCCATAAAGGATTTTGAATAGGGCGTGCAATATGGCTCACTTCCACTTGCTAGAAGTTATGTAAATTCATATATTGGGACCTGTCCTTCACTAACTGTAAGAATAGATTCCTGCATGCCACCTTTTTCATCTAAATAAAAGCTTAATGGACAACTGATGCATTCCTTACAGCTACTCACCCACCTATCAGAGTCTACCTGTCTGGTCTGAATTTAAACAAAAGCTTCAGAGTCATAGAGTCATACAGGCCCTTCAGCCCAACTCATCCATACTCACCTAAATTGAAGTAGTCCCATTTGCTTACATTTAGTCCATACCCTTCTAAACCTTTCCTTTCCATGTACCTGTCCATTGTACCCACTTGTACCACTTCCTCTGGCAGCTCATTCCATACACGCACCACTCACTGTGTGCAACGGTTGCTCCTCAGGTCCTTCTAAAATCTTTCCCCTCTTACCTTAAACCTATGCCATCTAGTTTTAGACTCCCCTACTCTGGGGAAAAGTCCTTGCTTATTCACCCTATCTATAAACCCCTCTATAAACCTCTATAAGGATACCCCTTGGCCTCCTATGCTACAGGAAAGAAAGCCCCAGCCAACCTTGTTGATCTTTAAAGGGCCCTATTCTCTCCCTTGTTATTCATTTGGCCTTACTATGCTTGTAGAATCTCTCTGGATTCTTCTTTACCTTATCCGCCAAAGCTATCTCGGGTCTAGGCCCGAAACGTCAAGCTTTCCTGCTCCTATGATGCTGCTTGGCCTGCTGTTATCCACACCTTGTTATCTCGGATTCTCCAGCATCTGCAGTACCTATTATCTCTCCCCTTTTTGCCCTCCTGATTTCCCTCTTAAGTCTTCTCCTACACCCCCTGTATTCCTCAAGGGATTCACTTGATCCCAGCTGCCTATACCTGATATATACCTCCATCTTTTTCTTGACCAGAGCCTCAATGTGTCTAGCCATCCAGTGTTCCCTACTCCTGCCAGCCTTGCCCTTCATGTTAACTGTCACAGAGATCGTTGTTCTCAAGTGCATCCTCCATGGCAACGTCTCTACCAATCAGAATCCATTTGCCAACCAATAAGCAGCCTTTCCTCATACAGTATAAATTGTTGTGCCCTTTGAGATTTGGTATTCTTGCGATTGTGTCCTGATGAAGGTGAGATGAAATGTGTTCATTTTTCAGCTTTACAAAGAAGTTTCCCCATCTCCCTCCCTGGTTTCTCTGTCCTCAGGAAGTTAAGTGTTAGTTTTCATTTATTTTAGTTCGGAACATTAAGCTTATATCTGACCACGCACCACCCCCCCTACCCCCACCCATCCCCCAACGCCCAAAGGTCTGGAAGCCTTGTGATGGCTATGATCACAGATTGTGAATTACCTTGGACATTGGGTTGCTGTCAGTTTCCGCTCTGTGAGGGATGTTGGGAGGGCATTCGCGAGCGCTGCAGCAATGATCAGGGAGAGGTCTGTATAGGAAATAGCATCTGATCAAAGTTAAATAAAAACACAGCTCATCACCTTATTTCCTCATCATTCTTACAAAATTTCCATTGTCTTTGACAAAGTTTTTGCTCAACTCTATTGCCTAATGTTTATTGCCATCAAATGTCTGTCTAATTTCACTTCTGCAGAGCAACATTTTTATTCCATTTGAGAAAGGCAATAGATGAATAGTGTCCTCACTCAGTTATTGATTTGGAGACCCAGGTAATGCTGTGGGTATCTGGGTTCAAATCCTGCCATGGTAGATGGTGGAATTTTAATCTAATCGATATTGGTGACAATGAAACCATTGTCGGGGGAAAAAGCCAACTGGGTCACTTTAGGGAAGGAAATCTGCCATCCCAACTTGGTCTGGTCCAAATGTGACTCCAGACCCACGGCAAAGTGGTTGATTCTGGAACTGCAGTTAGGGATGGGCAATAAATGCTCGCCCAGCCAGCAATGCCTGCATCCTGTGAACAAATCAAAAAAGTTTAAATTCACACCGCTGCTGTTGAAGCGATAAAGGCACCCTTGAATCAAGCTATATTGTGTGCACATATTTGTTTGATGAAAGTAAAAAGAATAGTGCTTTGACAGCAATAACTCTAACCTTAACCCTATTGATCCTGGGCTTATTGACAGATGATATCCCATAAAGAGTTTTCCTTGCACCTCAAAACATCAAATTGCAGTGTTTTTTTTCACCTTTATTCATTCACAGGATGATGGCGTCATTGGCTGGGCAGCGTTTATTGACCTAAAAGCCAGTTAAGAGTTAACCACATTGCTGTGGGTCTGGAGTAACACGTAGGCCAGACCAGGTAAGGATGGCAGTTTCCTTCTCTAAAGGACATTAATGAACCAGATGGATTTTTCCCCAACAACTGTTTCACAGTCATCATTAGATTCTTAATTCCAGATATTTATTGGATTCAAATTCCACCATTGGCTGTGGTGGGATTTGAGCCCAAGTCCCCAGAACATTGTCAGGTCTCTGGATTAATTATCAAGCAATATTACCACTAGGCCATTGCCTCCCACATCCTGCTCACCACAGAATAGTGTGGGACTAAGTTGAGGAGATCTTTGTTTACAGTGATCATATTCCACCAATTTGACTGGGACAGGTGGGTATTGCCCAGGGGAGCTGTGAGAGAACTTCAAAGGTTCCAGTCCAAAAGTATAGTCCTGCCACAGCATGGCTTGTAGTCATGACTCTGGGCATCATTGCACCAGTAAGGCTTGCAGTGGCGTCTCATGTCTGACCTGCCGCTGGGCGTCACCTCCATGGCTCTGATGAGTCAACACTTAATATCATCCTCCTCAAACACTCATTCCCCTCATTCGGCTCCTAAATGTTCATTAATGGCTACCCATCATATTCAAGTGAGAGCAGTTCCTGTCATTCAGGACAGTCTAAAGGAAAGGTGGGCACAGCTGGGGCTGGGCTGGCTTGTCTCCTTCCAACTCTGATTTAATTTAGTCCCCTCCCTAAGTTTCACTCACCTTTGGTACCATTGCACTGTTCCTTGACAAACTTTATGTGTAAATTAGTTATTGGCACAGAAACATGAGTATTTCGTGTTGGAGGATAAAGGAGTAATGTGAAATGGGCAATTTGATGGCATTAAAGATTTTTCAGGAGTTGGGAACTGCAGGGGCTGGAGTGCATTATTTCTCCCTTCAACTCCATTTTAATTTAGGCCCCTCCCTCTCTTCTCCCTGCCCCATTCTTGGGGTGTTGCCCCACCTCCTCTGGTGGGAGGTGCTTGTCAATTGCCAGATGTTTAATTTTGTTTTTACTCATTCACATGTCAACCAAAGGGCAACTAAGAGTCAACCACATTGGCTGTGGGTTTAGAGTGACATGTAGGCCAGATCATGTAAAGATGGCAATTTCCTTCCCTAAAGGACATCAGTGAGACAGATGGGCTTTCCTGGTCAATTGGCAATGGATGCATGGTCATCGCTAGACTCTTAATTCCAGATTTTTCTTTGTTCAATTCAAATTCCACCATCGTCTTTGATAGGATTCAAATCCAGGTCCCCAGAACAATACCTGGGTGTCCTGATTGACAGCTAAGTGACAAAACCACTAGGCCATCACCTCCCCCTGTTGGTGACATGGGAGACTTGATAGCAGTTTATTAATGTAAAGGAGAGCCTGTAATCATGGACTTGTCCATGCATTATCTCAAAAACCTCATCTGTGAGCTTGCTCTCCATTCCACCTTTGAACTCACCGCTGTGGTATTGGGACAATCCTAGCCATGTATTTTGTTTCTAGTTGTCACTTCATAAAGTTCTCAAGCTTTTCACATTTCTGCAGCTTTATTCCCCTTTTTTTAAAAAAGATATTCAACGGATCGTGGATTCAATATGATGCTGACACAGGGCGACTCTTTGCGAGCTTGCTACAGCAGAGAGCTCTCACATTTCTTACAATCGTCCTGCACTTTCAATGTTCAATTCTAAGTCTGTTAAAATTGCTAACAATGTTCTCTTAAATCTATTTGCAGGCCTAAAGATTCTACAAAAGTCCAGACCTGAGTAATACCGACCAACAAGCTCAAGAACAGCTTCTTCCCCGCCGTTATTAGACTTCTGAATCGGCCTCTCAAATTTCAAATCTAATATTGATCTTGCTTTTTCGTGCACCTTCTTTGCAGCTGTAAATTTGTATTCCTCGCTCTGTTCATTCACCCTATGATCTTTGTATGGTTTGATTGGCCAGTACTACACACAAAACAAAACTTTTCACTGTACGTCCGTACATGTGACAATGATGAATCAAATCAAATCAAAATAGTCTTAGCTCAACCTCCCTGTATTGATGCTGCCCTGACCTCCCGCCCGTTTTAAACATTTTCTTTGCTATTTTTGTATTTCCAGCACCCGCAGCGTTGTGCCTATGTGCTGTACAAACCTGCCTGGGATCACATTGGAGTGAAAAACTGGGTACTCTGCATCTGTGTTGCTCTCTTCCAGGTTGGTCTGTGTACCAACATCTATCCTCAAGCTGTGGCTGGTGAATGCATTTCTTGGGAGCATGAGAACAATGACCTGGTTCACTTCACGCTGGAATATCTTTGCCACTCCATCCTGGACAACTGTTGGAATCTCCTTGCTATTACCCAGTTGGATTAAAACATTTTGTCCTATGGTTCTGCTCGTCCTCTGTGTCATAAAGGATAAATGCACCCACCAGCAGCCAAATGTTTCAGCTGGTCTCAGGATTAATACATTGTTGGATTAATGGAGGCGGAATTAAGGATGCAGCAGTTGGCTTCAAACAAAAAGTAGAAGGCAAATCTTACATTCATATAGCAACATTCACTACCCCTGAATGTCATTAAGCACTTTACAACTAATGAAATACTTTTAAAGTGCAGTCACACTGCCAATTTCTGTGCAGTAAGCTCCCAAAGAGTGCAAAATGATAATGACCAAAACTAGGTGCCCCACAGTGGGTAGCATGGTGGCTCAGTAGTTAGCACTGTTGATTTACAGTGACAGGGACCCAGGTACAATTCCAGCCTTAGGTGACTGTGTGGAATTTGCACATTCTCCCTGTGTCTGTGTGGATTTCTTTCTACAGCCCAAAGATGCGCCAGTTAGGTGGAGTGGCCGTGCTAAATTGCCCTGTAGTGTCCAGGGATGTGTAGGCTAGGTGTGTTAGCCATGGAAAATGCAGGGTTGTAGGGGGTGGGTTTGGGTGGGATGCTCTTCAGAGGGTCAGTAAGGACTTGATGGGCTGAATGATCTGCTTCTCCACTACAGGGATTCTATGATTACAACACTGAGGCGATGCTACATTGTCTTTCAGATCAGATGATAACTGGAAGTCCCCCTTCCATCTCAGTCTTATGTGAAATAATCCCATGGCATTAAATACTAGGGCTATACCAATGTCTGGTATCTCTGACCTGATCCAATATCATCGGGTCATTTGTCCCATGCATATTTCTGAGAACTTGCTGTGAGCAAATTGGCAGCTGTGTTTCCTACAACACAAACAGTGACCATGCACTGAAAAGTATTTCTGTGGCCGAAAAAAAATAATTTCCTAGGATGCAGTGAAGGCAGGGTCATTGAATAATTTTGAAGCAGAAGTAGATAGATCCTTGTCTAAAAAAGGAGTTAACAGTTATCAAAGGGTGGAGTGTAGAATTGAGACCACAATCAATCAGCCACGTTCTTATTGAATGATCATATGTAAGTTCATAATATTGACTTGAGGTGAAAACAGTGTGGATAAGGAGAGAGAGAATGTATGTAGACTGATATGATCTGCAGGGAATCCAACTAATTCTATTATTGAGCGAAGCGGTTAATGTAGAATACAGATGGAAGTGTACAAGTAACCAAATGTGATTCAATAAAGAGATTGAAGCACTCAGTAATACAATCTCTCCAGGCTTTTAGGTTAGTTCAGACTTTGGATGGGGTTTGACAACATTAAAGTGAGGCACAAATGGATTGATGATGAAGTGAACAATGAATTAATCCTGGACACACAGAACAGACTTGAGAAAGGGGGCGGTGAGTGGCAAGAGAAAAAGACAACTGAGTTTTATTATAGGAACACAGACTGCAACTCTGAGCTAAGATTGTTCGTATTCATACAGTTCCTCTCAGCTTTTCTCCACATCTTCAGTAGGTGATTATTATTTATCAAGGACAACTTTGTGAATCATGATAAGAAGCTGCAGATGCTAGAAAGCAAAAATAAAACCAGAACATCCTGGATGTACTCAGCATCTGTGAGTGAGAACGAGATTTCTTTGGTCTTTGCTTTAGTGTTGAACTTGCTGCCTCTTCTCTTCCAGGACTGCCAGTTTAAAGAATGTTCCGCTCTTTCTCCCACATGACGTAGGGATTCAGGTATATAATTCTTTGACGTTTTGTGCCACATATAGACAGGATGGTTAAAAAGATGTTTGACACGCTTGCCATCATTGCTCAGTCCTTTGAGTATAGGAGTTGGAAAGTCATGTTAAGATTCTACCAACATTGGTGAGGCCTCTTCTGGAATATTGTGTCCAGTTCTGGTTTCCCAGTTATAGGAATAATATTATTAAGCTGGAGAGGGTTCAGAAGGGATTTCCCACGATGTTGCTGGGTATGGAAAGTTTGAGTTATAAAGAAAGGTTGGATAGGCTGGGACTTTTTTCACCGGAGCGTAGGAGGTTGAGAGGCCATCTTATAGATGTTTATAAAATAGAGGGGTATAGATAGAGTTAATGGTAGTTGTCTTTTCCCGAGGATGGGGAATTTCAAGACTAGGGGGCACATCTTGTAAGAGGAGAGAGATTTTAAAAAGACATGAGGCAAATTTTTTACACAGAGGTGGTTCGTGTGTGGAATGAATTTCCTGAGGAAGTTACAGACGTGGGTACAATAGCAACATTTGAAAAATATTTGAATAAATAAATGAATAGGAAACGTTTGGAGGGTATAGGCCAGGAGCAGGCAGGTGGGACTAGTTTAGTTTGGGATTAAGTTTGGCATGGACTAGTTGGACCGAAGGGTCTGTTTCTGTGCTGTATGACTGTACAACTCTATGATATGTATTTGTTTCATTTACTTTGTTCCAAGTGTGACAACAGGTTGTTCAACAGAAACATTAAGTCTGTTTCTCTCTGTACATAGACGTTGCCAGAGTTGCTCAGTTCTTGTTTCCAGCCACCCTTAAGCTTTCTCACAGTACATGCATTCTCACGGGCAAGTTTAGGCAATGAGTAGAGTCCATGTTCAATCGCTTCGTGTTTGATTATGAGAGTCTGTTAGCAATTTATGCCAACTGAGTTCAATTGGTTAACCCTGGGTGTAGACTCTGAGAAAAGTGAACAGCCTGTAACCGGAGCTGAAACCCTGAGCTGAAAGCATGAATGCAAAACATTTTGTCACTGCAGAGATATTTTAAAATGTCATAAATAAAATTCTCATGCACATAGCTGCTATCTCTGAGATATAAAATATACAACAGTGTCAGGCTGGTGAAGGCTAATCCTATTTCTCCTCCTGTCCTCGCTCTTCCCCTGAACATCCTCAGGATAAGAGAGGGCCAGGCAATGAGACTGAGAGGTTCAAAATGTTGTACATTTTTGTTAGGATTGACAGCTAGGAACTATGCTCTCTTCTAGGGCTGGAGTTAGAACAAGAGGATGTAAGCTTAAAATTAGAGCTAGGGTCATTCAGGAATCTGGTGATAGGGGCTGCTAAAAGACTGCTCCACCTTCATGGTTATCAAGGCTACCAAACACAAGACAGAAGGGAGGACAATGAAACAGATGTATCCTGGCTTTATGACATTTGGGTGGATATTCTTAGAATCACAAGAGTCCTGGGCAGGATTCAAACTTCCTGGAGCTTTCAAGTGAAATCATGTAAAAATAGTGTTTTGAAGCCATTGGCAGTGTAACTTAAGGACAACCATCGCAGAAGCAGGAGCCTGAGCATGGAGCTCAGAGAAGGAGGACAGACCCAGCTGAGTAACTGAAGTCTGGCCAGCTCTCCCTCACCAGTGCAGGTCATACCTAAGTCTCAGTAGTGAGTGTGAGGCAGCTTTGTTTGACACCTGATGCAATTTGATGCTGTAGTGTTAAACTGACTGAGTGATAAATAAAGAAATCGATCGCAGTAATAGTGCAGGCTGTAATCGTTGTGTTCACTGGTGTTAATCCAGGATGGCAATGGACAACACTAAATACTGTCAACTTGAGGCAGTCAGCAGGTGCAGGAAATTTAGCCATCCACCTGACCCCAGGTTTGGAAGGCTGAGACCAGTTGAATCTAATGACTCAACCAGAAATAGTGAGAGGACTTGCATTTATATGGTACTCATCCAGAACTCAGGGCATCCATTGGTATACTTTTGAAGTATAGTCACTGTCATAATGCAGGATGCATGACCAGATTGTTTTTTTCCTAAGTAATGTCCATTGAAGGTTGTTTGTTGACCAGGAAATGATAGGCAACTCTCTGGTTCTTCTCCAGAGTTGTGATGCGAGATCTTTTCCATCCATTTGAGCAAGCAGACAGAGCCTCAAGTATCTTAGTTGAGAGGCAACACCTCTGACAGTGCCACATTCCCTCTTTACTACACTGGAGTGTCAGCCTAACTGTGCCCAATTTCCTGGGGATGGACTTAAAAACCCATGGACTTCTGACGTCATAGGTCAGAGCGTATCTACTCAACGATGGCCAGCGACATCTTTAAATCTTTAAAACCTGACTATAGTTCACATCCACAGCACTAAATGCAAACATCTTTGGCATGACATGATTATCGTAAAGGTCCAGCTTTAAAAATCAAAACCAAGAATGTGTAAGTTTAATTCTCTTAATCTTAGAATTTAATTGATTTCCAAAAGATCAAGTGACTTTTTTCTGAGTCTGACACTTTTTTTATAAATTCATTCATGGTATGCTGGCTGGACTAGCATTTATTGCCCAACCATAATTACTTGGAAGGCAGTGAAGAGTCTACCACATTGCTGTGGACCCAGAGTCACCTGCAGCCCAAGCCAGGTAAGGATGTCAGCTTCCTTCTCTAAAGGACACTAATGAATCAGATGGGTTATTCTGACAATTGGCAATGGATTCATGGTCATCGTTAGGCTCTTCATTCCAGATATTTTAATTGAATTCAAATTTCATGGAGAGTTCTGAGAGATTTACCATGTCTCTCTCTCTACACCCACCTTCAGGACTCAATAATTTTAGGGCCTGAACACCTACTTCCATTTCCTTTATCCACTCCCCACAACCCAGGCCCTGTCATCACGTGGACTGCTTACAGCACAGCCCAACACATTTCCACCAACTCATTGTTCCCATTATCAGCTTTCTTTCTCCTCTAGGTTATTAACAACCACCTCTTTGTCAGCCTAACTTTTTTCTCTCTTTCTCTCGGCTCCTCCTCCACTTATCCACCTCCTCCTTCCACCTCCCCCAACCCTCTGCTCATTGACATACGTGCCACCTTTTTCTAGCTACTATCAGTTCTGAAGAAAGGTCACGGGACTCAAAATTTTAACTCTGCTTTCTCTGCACAGATGCTGCCCAGGCCTGCTGAGTTTCTCTAGCAATTTCAATTTTTGCCGCCATCGGCTGTTTACCTCTACTGCCACTGACAGGCAGCAAAGGACCAATGTTGTCTTTTGATTTCAGATTCCATTCAGTTTCTAGGAAATAAATAATCCCCAGGGACAACCACCTCCTGTAGCTGGATTCACCGTTGCATGTGTACAGTAGTTTGAAAGCACAAAATTGACCTGGGTTACTTTATGGGAGTGTTAGCACACACTGAACCATAATCTGGTTCCAGTCACTGCCTTGCAAGTAGAGAGAATACAGACGCTACTGCTAGGAATGGAATAGTTTCATGGTGGGAGACATTTGGGAAAGGCTGACATTTTTGTTTGAAATCGGGGGAGGGAAATTTACTTGAGATGTATAAAATTATGAGGGATGTAGTTAGAATGGTTTGGAACAACTTATTTCCTTTAGCCAAGAGGTCAATAATCAGGGGATAGAGACTGAACCACCTTGGTAGAAGGATTAGTTGGAACTTGAGAAGTAATTGTTTTCATTCAGAGGATAGTGGGGATTGGGAATTCACTACCTGAAAAAAAACCTCTTGGAAATGCACTTCAGATGTCATAACCTAGGCAACGGGCCAAGAATTGGAAAGTGGGATTAGCTCCTTCACAGCAGGCATGAACACAATGGGTTGAATGGCCTTGGGTTCCCAAGGATAGGTGGCTAAAGGGTTAGACAAAGAGGCGGGGTTTAAGTTGCACCTCGCAGGAGGAGAGAGAGATTTGGAGGGAAGTAGTTTAGGATGAGAAGACAAGGAACAATGCTTCCCAATTTGATCAATGAATTTTGCAGAGCCAAAGAATATATGACGGTTTCGTGTTTGACTCTCATTGATACATTCCGTGACTTCAGTTTGAAGCATGGAGGAGGTGGGGCCTTGAGGCTGTGCAATTGGCATAACATCCCTGAGCCTGCGAAATTCAGCCAGTTTTCCTCCGCTTGGTCAGCATTTAGCTACCTCCACCAATTCCTCTGACAGCTCCTTCCATACACGCACAGCCCTCTGTGTGAAAAAGTTACCCCTCAGGTCCCTTTTAAATTCTTCCCCTCTCACCTTAAACCTAGGCCCTCTAAGTTTTGGACTCCCCTACGCTGGGGTAAAGATCTTGGCTTATCTATCCTATCCATGACCCTCATGATTTTATAAGCCTCTATAAGGTCATCCCTCAACCTCTGGTACTCAGGGGACAAAAGCCCCAGCCTATTCAACGTCTCCCTGAAACTCACACCCTCCAGTCCTGGCAATGTCCTTGTACATCTTTTGTGCACCCTCTCAAGTTTAACAACATCTTTCCTCTAGCAGGGTTTCCAGGATTGAATGCAGTATTCTGAAAGTGGCCTCACCAATGTCCTGTATAGCTGCAACATGACATCCCAACTCCTATATTCAATACACTGATCAATGGAGGCAAGGATGCTAAAAGCCTTCTTCACCCCTACCTGTGATTCCACTTTCAAGGAACCATGCACCTGCACGCCTAGGTGTCCCAGAGCCCTACCATTAAGTGTATAAGTTGTGCCCTGGTTTTCCTTACCAAAATGCAACACCCCTCATTTATCTAAATTACACTTCCATCTGCCAATCCTCAACCCATTGGCCCATCTGATCAAGGTCTCATGGTACTCTGAGACAATCTTCTTCACTGTCAACTACACCAACTATTTTGGTATCACCTGCCAAACTTACTAACCATCCCGCCTATAGTCATACATATGTACCAGATGGATCCCAGATCAGGCTTTGATGAAGCAGCATGTAGTCAAACAGCACGAGCTGTCAGCTCTTGAGGAAATGCGCTAAAGAATGGTTGGTGCTGTTGGAATGGTGTCAATTCTTCCAGGTGAAAATGCAAGTGAACTTGGAAATAAATCGCAATAAAGAAAGGAATGAGTAACTTCAAGATGTCACTAACCTTCTCCAAAAGAATTGGCCTCACAGTGGGGATGGGACTTCACCACACCCAGCAATGGGCAGCCAATAGGTCCTGCCTATGGAGGGTAGAGAACCAGGGTGAGGGGGGGGTGCAGATACTGAATAAACCCAAGATTATTAAAGAGAGGGAATGAGAGAGATGTAACAGGAAGTGTCAAAGGGAAGCATTGACGGAAAGAGAGAGAGAGAGAGGGCAAACTTATACTGTGGACTTGGCAGTAATCCTGAGCTATATTAGGGATTCTAGTGTTCTATATATAAATGCAAGTATTTTTATTTCTCATTTCTGTGAATTCACACTTCTTGTAATATATGCATGAATTCTGAGCATTCCTAAAATAAGGATCACAGCTACATTGCTGCTGAAATCTCACTGCTGTCACTTGAGTGTGGAGCTGCTGCCAATATTTTAAAGATGCTGAGATGCAGTTTCTGTTAGCTGCATGGTGAGTCTTGAACATTATGTTCTTCCATGCATTGTAAGCAAAGATTTTGCTGACGTCAAATAGTCTCAGACAGTTTCCTCCTTGCTTTTGAATGGACTTCAAGGTCAATAAAGTGCCATCTACATTGCTGTGTGATCTGAGAGAGATATGGAAAAGCAAAAGATGTGGACACGTAAGACAGAACGCAGAAGAGATTCCCAAGGATATGATGCCTCAGTTATGATGAAAGATTGGAGACATTGAGACTGTTTTCCCTGGAGAAGAGAAGGCGAGGGGGAGATCCAAGAGGAGGTTTCAAAGTCATGAGGGGTCTGGATAAAGTAGACAGGGGAGAAACTGTTCCTCCTTATAAACGATCGAGAATGAGAGGATGCAGACTTAAAATAGTTTGCAAAAGAAGTAAATGTGATGTGACAGAAAGCTTTCTCACACAGCGAGTTGATAGGGTTTGGGATGCACTGCCTAGAGGTGTGGTGGACTCAGGTCCAATTAGATGATTATTTGAGTAGGAGCAACTTGTCGGGTTATGGAAGAAAGACACTTAGTCACAATGCTCTCTCAGACAGCCCTTGCAGGCAAGATGGGCCAAATGGCCTCTTTCAGCACCAGAACAATTCTGTGGTTCTGTGACAGATGCACTGTAGTCACTTTGTGAATAATCACCGCTCCCTCACATCTTTGAGTCCAGTTACTTCCTTTATTTTGCTCTGAATGTCTTATCAAATGCAGCAGTAGGTAGAAACACACGACAGCATGATCTCATACACATTTTTCGAATTATGTAAGTGAGCGCAGCTGAACAGACCGTGAGTGGGAGGAATTTATCCTCTTTAGCCAAACTGTACTTCAACATTGAGCATGTACAATCTAAGCTGTTATTGCTTCACCAGCATACAGCCACAGCAGGGAACCTCAATGTGTCTGGACAGAGCGGTGGCAGAGCTAGCAGCTTTTCATAGGATTCCTCTTGTCTGCACTGTCCACTCAAAGTGCATCCCACCTACAGAAAGGTGTCACACTGATTTATAGATTCCAGTTCAACAAGTTGGCTTGCTGTCCTCTAATAAACTGCACAACTTCTCCTTGACTGATTGCACCAGACCTCTGCAGCGCACATGTAGATAACTGGGAACCTCGGATGTTAAACCTTATAATATTCAGCTCACTTTCTGTGTACTGAGTGAGTCTTTCAGCCTGTTTTGCTTTTCACTCCAATCATAGATCATGTTTTTCCTCTCCCCTTTCCCTCCAGTATTCCCTCCAGGAACAGCAATGAGAGGACATAGATTTAAACTGATGCGCGAACAAAGCCAGCATGATGTGACAGAAAAGCTTTTTCACACACTAAGTTGTTAAATTATGGAATACTCTGCCTGGAAATGTGGACAAGGCAGGTTCAATTGAAGCATTCAAGATGGCGTTGACTTGATTGGATTTGATTTATTTATTGTCACATTCATTTTGTTACAAAATATGTGAAAAGTGTCGCCACTCTCCAGCACCACCTTAAAACACTGAAAAATAAACCAAAACATAAAATATGAAGGTGGAAGAATAAAGAAATAAAAGTGTTGAACTTTCCAATCCTTCTTATTAAGTACTCCTCCATGGGCCACGGGCCTGGCGGCCAGGCATGGGTCCCTTCACCGCCCTGACCCCTGGAATGAAAGTTGCCATTCTTCAGCGTCATCTCATCTCCACTGACACCCTCGCCACTATGGATCCTCGCTGGACCTCGCCAAAGCAGAGACCTCCACTGTCTCCGTGAATCTGTGCTGGTGCCGACGCTGCCGGGAACCCAAACTCGCCTCCTCCACAGCAGCTGTCAGTAAGCGTCAGGGCGACCTAATCGTGATTATTTGGATAGAGGAGATGTGGAGGGATATGGGCACAAGGCAGGAGGTTGGCACTAGGTGAAAGAGCTGGTGCTGGTATGGTGGGCTGAATGGCGTCGCTGTGCAGAGTAACCATTCTGATTTCGGGCCTGCTCCTGACCCTGCTCCTCCTTCTGCTCCCACTCCTACTCTGGATTACTAAGACTTGCTATGGCAGTAGGCCTTATTTCTATGATGATCAATAAGCAGAGTGGGTTTACTCACACACTCAAACCCCACACTTCCCATCTCTCTGGCAGCGTTGGTCTGTTGCCTGTTATCCCTGGCCTCTGGTGGTAGTCACCCAAAGTGAGTCATGTTTTGGTCCTTTGGCTGTGGGAAGCGTCACAGTCCAGACTTCGCTGAAACACACTGGGGGCTGGGGCTATGAGGCAAAGGCAGGAGCTTGTCACTAAGTCAAAATGCTCAAAGGTCTGGCACAGACAAGATGGGCTAAATGGCTTTCTTCTGCACCACAGCCATTGCTTGATTAAACATTGATATGGACCTTGACTGACCTTAACTTTTGTTGCTTCAGTCAACCTGACTCTTTTCTCTGAATTAGAACTCTGTGCGTTCATTGTCCAAATCTACAACATGGGGCTGATATTCCAGACTATCACTTCAGTGCCAATACTGCCCAAGTGCTGCCCTCTCAGTGACGTTGTCTTTCTGTTGATTGAGTCCCAATGTGTCCTCCCAGGTGGTTGTAAAACATTCCAAGGCACTTTTTCTGAGGAAAAGGGGAGGCAATGGCCCAGTGGCTTTATTGCTAGTCTATTAATGCAGAGAACCAGGTAATATCCTTGGGACCCAGGTTCGAATCCCATCATGGCAGATGATGGAATTTGAGTTCAATCAAAAAAAATCTGGCATTAAGAGTCAAATGATTGCCATTGCTTCAGAGATAGTAGGAACAGCAGATGCTGGAGAATCCGAGATGATAAGGTGTAGAGCCGGATGAACACAGCAGGCCAAGCAGCATCAGGGGAGCAGGAAAGCTGATGTTTCAGGCCTAGACCCTGCTTCAGAAATGGGGGAAGGTAAGGGGGATCTGAAATAAATAGGGAGAGAGCGGGAGACGGATAGAAGATGGACGGAGGAGAAGATAGGTGGAGAGGAGACAGACAGGCCAAAGAGGCGGGGATGGAGCCAGTAAAGGTGAGTGTAGGTGATCGTTGGGAAACACCAATCTGGTTCATGGATGTCCTTTAGGGAAGGAAACTGTCTTCCTCACATCCTAGATGTGACTCCAGATCCACATCCACATGGTTGACTCTTTCAAAAAAAAACTACCCTCAGGGTAATTAGGGAAGGGCAATAGATGCTGGCCTAACCAGTGATGACCTCATCCTGTGAATGAGTAACAAAAGAGATCAGTTCTCCCAGGGGATTTCCTTGTTGTCATGGCCAATACTTTTGTGGGATCTTGCTCCGCACATGTTGCATGTTTCCTAGATTACAGCAGTCACTACACCTTGGGCCATAAAGCCCCAAGGTTATGAAAGGCGCTATGTAAATACAGATATGCCAAATATGACACCAAGGTGATGAACAGCCTGGTTCGGACTCAGCCTCTTCATTATCAGGGAGCAGTATAGAGTCAGAGACTAGGGAGTGCTGTTTGTGTTCCAATACTGCACTGGAGAAAATTTCAGTACTAGATGTCAGGAAAGCAAGCCCGGTAATTTAGCAACAGCCCAGGCTCGATCGAGAGAGAGAGAGAGAGAGAGACGCTGCAATAGAAGCTGAGCATTGTCAGTCCATTCATGAAAATCGATGCATGTTTAGAATATGTCATAAGGTTACATGTGATGTGAAACAGCGGGAAGGCAAGGGTAAATCAATGGAATGGGGAGTAAAAACCATTGCTCACAATTCTTTGGTTACAGTTAGGAAGGTAAGAATGGAACAAGGGAAGTGCAGTTTTTCCCAGCTGGCTAATCGTGAAGAAATGTTATAGGAGGATGGAACGCTCTGTCAAATATTAACGTACACCCAGCAACCCTCTGCAAATACTGATGTGCACCCAGGGTCTCTCCCTATCTATTTATATACACCTAGGAACCTGGTAATGCACAACTTTCTATCAGCATTCACATACACCTAGATACCCTCTGTAAATGAGATAAAACGTTGTGGAGCTGGATGAACACAGCAGGCCAAGCACCCTCTGTAAATGTTTACTTACACCCGGAGACCCTTTGTAAATATTAATATACACCGGGGACTCTCAGTAACTATTAACATGAACCCAGAGATCCGTTGTAATTATTAACGCACTCTAGGGGTACCTTCTGTAATTATTAACATTTACTCAGGCACCCTCAGTAACTATTAACATACACTGGGGTACATTCTGTAACTATTAACATGCACTTCTGTAATTATTAGCATACACCACAGTTCCCCTTGTAAATATTAGTAATTCAGTTTCAATAGTCCAGCATCAGAACAGTTTCATGACAAATTGTGGACTTCAAGAAAGCAGTGCCTACAATAAAGGTTTCAATCGAGAAGCTCAAAAATAGATTAATGGTACAGACCACCCGCTGCTTTTGTCCCTCGAGTATCAGCTATTGTTGACGTGGTTTTGACAGTCCCCGGAGACATTAGCTACAGCCAGACCCTGTTGTGAGTTGAAGCCAGGGTCTAGACAAATGGTTTGACTGGTTGCAGCTATTTATCAGACTGAACTCTGTTGATGTAGAGCAGACCACAAATGTCCAAATCTTATTAGGCTGAGAAGGTAACCAGCAGACAAAACACAGCATTTTCCTTCTTAATCAAATCAATTAGTACTTTGAAAGCCTTCATGCATTACCTTCTAGATGTCAAATACAACTCTCAGGCCCTGTATTTCTCATTACTTGTCAGTTTATATTACATTCACTTCTGTGTCTGAAGGTTGTGGGCTCAAATCCAGCTGTAGATAGGCAAGCACAAAGTCCCATCAGAAATTCTGTCGCTGGAGAAGGGGCTGCTTTCATATCAATGTTAAACTGTGGCACTTCTACCCTCTCACACACACGTAGTGGATCCCATGATACTACCGTGAGGAACCAGGGCTCAGTCTGAGGATAGATATTTAGGATTGAGATGAGGAGATATTTCTTCACCCAGAGAGAAGGGAATTCTCTGCCAGAGAAAGCGGTTGAAGCCAAAACATTGAATGTTTTCAAGAAGAAGTCAGTTAGATATAGTTTTTAGGGCTAAAGGAATCAAAGATTATGGGGAGAAAGAGGGAATAGAGCACATGATCATATTGAATGGTGGAGCAGGTTCAATGGGCTGAATGGCCTATTCCTGCCCCTAGTTTCTACGTTTCTGTGCAAAACTATGGGAAGGGGACTTCTGTCCTGGTCACCCAGCCATCATCATCACCACAAACCAATTAATTGAGCATCTTTATTCTTGATAAGGATATGGTGAGTGAAAGGTTATTGGGGTAGCCAGGAATGTGGAGTAATTAGATCAGCCATGATCTTATCGAATGGCAGAGCAGGCTCGAGGGGCTGAGTGGCCTGCTCTTGCACTTGATTCACATTTGTTCAACTCCTCAGTGACCCCTCTCCATCATCCCACAAGTGTTTCCTTTTCAAATTCATACCTAATTCCCTTTTGAACATTAGTATTGGGTTTGCTTCCTCCGGTCTTTCAGACAGTGCAGTACAGATCAGAACAATATACTGCGAATCTGAGATAGTAGCTTGGGAAACCTGCAACCCAATGGTATCAATGTGGACTTCACAAGCTTCAAAATCTCCTCTCCCCCAACCGCATCCCAAAACCAGCCCAGCTTATCCCTGCCTCCCCAACCTGTCCTTCCTCCCACCACCTCATTCCCCACTCCCATCTCCTACCTACTAGCCTCATCCCGTCCCCTTGACCTGTCCGTCCACCCTGGACTGACCTATCCCCTCCCTAACTCCCCACCTACACTCACCTTCACTGGCTCCATCCCCCCCTCTTTGACCTGTCTGTCTCCTCTCCACCTATCTTCTCCTTTATTGATCTTCTATCTGCCTCTCCCTCTCTCCCTATTTATTTCAGAACCCCCTTCCCCTCCCCCATTTCTGAAGAAGGGTCTAGGCCTGAAACGTCAGCCTTCCTGCTCCTCTGATGCTGCTTGGCCTGCTGTGTTCATCCAGCTCTACACCTTGTTATACTGTGAATCTCCTTGCTGCGTTTCTCTTTTGCCAATTACCTGAAATCTGTTTCCTTTTGCTAAATCCCAAGGCAACATTAAAAAGAAATTGGGTTTTATCAGACTGTTATTGGGATAAGGAAGCTGGATTAAGCAGTGCGATTGCTGTAGACTCTCTCATTGGTATAGCAATCTGCACAAACCCAGGGGAGTACAGTTTTGTGATAGACCAACTTCCATCGTCCCTATAATTCTCGCTTGATGGATCACCTAAACCATTTATCACCATAGTAATTAGGAAAAAAGATCTTCCAAATATCTGTTCTAAATTTACATCTCACTCTTTGCCATTGATATCCCTCTGGCTCTGTCTCCCTGCCTTAATTCGAAGAAATGATTTGGATTTACCATATCTGCTCAATGTTGTTTTCTTCCAGATGGTAATGTTTAAGATTTTCAAAAGGCCATAACAACTGGAGCAAAAGTTATTGAGTGGCAACACTGGAAGTCAATCATTCGACATGCAATCAGGGAGGTGTACTGCATGGCAGGATGCCATTCAGCCCATTATCCTTGTACTGGCTCGTTGTACTATCCAATTTGTCCTACTCCCCAGTACTATCCCTATAGCACTACAAGTCTATTCCTTGCGCAGTATTCATCCAGTTGCCTTTGGGATTTGTTATTGAATCTGCTCCCATCGCATTATCAGGCAGCGCATTCCAGATCCCAGTAAGGAGTATTAAACATTTTCCTCACCTTCTCCACACCTTGATTTTGCCAATTACATTAAGTCTATGCCCTCTGATTACTGATTGTCCTGTCAGTAGAAATTGTTTCTCCTTATTTACTCTTATCTTTTGAATGGATTGGGTGTGGGCAGGGGCTTGAGGCTGGTAGTGGAGGTGTTCTGAACAGGAGTTCATCGAGTTCGATTAGAGCACCATCAAAGGGGATGGAGGCGGAAGATAATGAGCTTTCAGTTTGGAGTCAGCTTCCAGCTTTCAGTCCTGCACTCAGCTCTATAGCAAGCAGAATAAAAATCTTGCAGAAATAAAACTCCCACCCTGAATTTTATTATTGTCACTTTTGCATGGGAAAGTGTGAAATTTAATTTGTGCAAATTCCAGCCTCCTCTGTCCCAGTTGGATCACACACGCACACATGCGCACACACTCAAACACACACTCGCACACACACACTTGCACACACACAGTCGCACAAGTGCACACACACACACACTTTCACACACACTCGTGCATGCACACACACTCAAACACAGACTTGCATGCTAGTACACAGTCGCACACACAATTACATACACACTTGCACACACACTCATGCCTGCAAACACACACACACTCACGCACACACACATACTTGTACACACACAGAGACTTGCACATACAGACAAAGACACACACACTTGCACACACGCGCACACACACACACATGTGCACACACGCGCGCACACGCACACACATGTGCACGCGCGCGCGCGCGCACACACACACACACACACACACACAGAGGCACATAGACACACACACAGGCAGATAGACACGGACACACACAGGCACGCACACACCCACACACACAGGCACACACTCACAGACCTGCCCACACTACTCCTGTCTTGGTTTAACCCTGCTATGCCCAAATTCACGGAGTTAACACTAACTTTTTGGCCAACACCTGAATGTAAGAATTGTCAGGAAGAAATGGGTAATGATCAGCAAAGGCACAGAACCTGACAGGAGATGCTGAGATCAGTCTTATTCCCTGCTTGGCCATGTTGCCTGATGCCAGTTTGCACCAGCTGAGGGGTGAGCCTTCTGTAACAACTGAGCGACATCCTTATTGGAGCTTTTGACCAACTGGCTTTGCCTTACCCACATCCCACCAGCAGCTTTGCTTCAAAGGCACATTGAGACACCTGGACATGGTGAAAGGCAATATATAAATGCAAGGCTTTGCTTTCTATTCCATTTTGAACTGAGGTTACAGCAGGAAAGCAGTAATTTAACAATCTTCAGTATTATCAGTATCTTCGAAATTTAATCCTATCGCAAGAGATTTGAACAGAGCTTCAGAAGCACCTTGCAAGACTTTCTGTGAACATTTTATCAACACTCTAACAGCACCCAATCAACAATCATTCTGTAAATTCTTTGAGTAAGCACTGTGCTACTCTACCATATAGGAGTCGCCAGGAGAAAGGCATTGCTTAGTCACTAATATCTTGACAGAGGTCCCACTTGGGCTGTGGATAGAAGGACTAGAGTAGAACTAATCAGATGCTAAGAAAGGTTTGTATTTATATTTTGTCTTTCCCATCCCCAGGACATACCAGAGAGCTTTTTACTGTCAAAGAAATACTTTGGAAGCATTGTGCCTGCTGTCATGTGGGAAATACAGCAGACAATTTCTGCAGCTCCCACAAAAAGCAATGAAAATGATCAGATCCTCTGTGTTTTTTCTCATGAGTTGTGGGCATCCCTGGCAAAAAGGATAGTTACCCTTCTGTTGAGTGGTTTGTGAAGAGCCAACCGTATTGCTGCAGGCTGGGAGTCATGTGGAACCAAAGTAGCACATATCCTTCCCTAAAGGGCATTAGCAAACTGGGTAGATATTTACCACAATCAATGACCACTTCATAGTCACCATTCTTGAAACTAGCAAGACTCTTAGTTGAATTTAAACACCACAGCTACTTTGGTGAGATTTGAACCATTGCCCTCAGCAAAGTAACCTTTACTAGTCCAATAACAGCCCCACTGCCCCACCTTCTCGATATTAGTTACAGAGCTGTCTCAGCCTTGATTTAGTGATTTTTCTGGCCACTGTACGTCCATCTGAGGGGCAGCATCTCCCTAGTGTCCTGCAATGTCAGCTTCAATTGCATACTCTGTTCTCTATAAGGATCATATTCTCCTTCTCTTTTCCAGTTAACTTTCTCAATGTCAAGGGTTGAAAGTCGTGGCTCACTGCACAGTGGGGCGAGTTGAGGAGACGAGGCTTAAGATCTGTCGGTGGAGAGCTTGAAACTATACTCCATATCTAACCAAATCTGAGGAGTCTTCACTGAAGGTGCAAGTGTTATCACTGAAGCACGGCTGCTACTTCTTCTGCATTATCCTTCTGCCAATCATGTTCAGTGGGTTCCACTTTGCCTCTGAGTTAGAAGGTTGTGAGTTCAAATCCCAGTCTACCATCTTGAGCTCAGAACGCCAGTGAGTGCTGCACTGCCAGACATGCCCTCTATAGAATGAGACCTTAAACAAAGGTCCTGTCTTTCCCCTTAAGTCGACCTAAAAGATTCTGCGATACTTTACTCAAAGAGCCAGAGGCAGTGACAGCTTAATGGTATTGTCGCTGGATGGTGAATCAAGAGACCCAAGTAATATCCTGGGCACCTCGGTTTGAATCCTGCCACGGTAGATGGTGAAATTTGAATTCAATAAAAATCTGGAATTGAGGATCTAATGATGGCCACGAATCCATCGAGATTGTTGAGGGAGGGAAATATCCAACTGGTTCACTAACGTCCTTTAGGGAAGGAAACTACCATCCTTACCTGGTCTGGCCTACATGTGACTGCAGACACTTTACTGCCCTCTGGGCAATTAGGGATGGGCAATAAATGCTGCCTAGTCAGTGATGCCCTTATTCAATTAATAAAAAGCTTAATCTCCTGACTAAGATTACTAGAACTGGTGGACCTGGACATTAGCACATTGCTGCTTATGGGATCTTGCCGTGCATAAATCAGCAGCAACATTTCCTGGGTCATGACAGCGACCACACTCTACAAATATCCCACGCGCTGTGAGAACCTTCAGGACATTTTGAGGTGGTTAAATTTGCTATAAGAAGGCAAATTGTCTTGCTCCTCTCTTTAATTGGTTTAGGAAGGGGCCCTACCTTAACTTGGGCACAAGAGGACGAGATCAACAACATCGTGATGGTCCTGGAGAACTGAAGGCCTTGGACAAACCTTGAAAGTGGAGTGAGAGTCATGAGGGAATATCATCGGGGATACTGCCCCCTCTTCTACAATATCTCCAGTTCTGCCCGTCCTACCACTCAAATGGTGTCACCGAACAACTGAAATGGGCAGCTGTTGATCTTATTTATTGAAGCATATTGTTTATTTATTTTGGAGGGGGCGCTTGGGGAGGGGGAAGTTGAGGTTGAGAGTGTTTGAAAGCCTCCCTGCTGGCTGTTGCCGGCTGAGGTTTGTCTTAAAGTGCTTTTACTGGTGTGAATGAAGGGTCTGGAATGGACGATTGCTTCGTCTAATGTGCTGTCCATGCAGTTGGTGAGTAAACTATTCCACACTGAGGGCTAGTGGGCTTTATGTTGTGAAGATGTGTTGAGCACTTGTGAATTGGAAGGCAGAAAGTTAGAATTTGTTTGTAAAAATGATGCGGGGGAGGAGTGCGTAGTCCCTTTAAAAGATGATGCACTTTTCTAATGTGGGAGATTTAGAGAAAAAAGTCTGCATGCAGCTTCAGATGCACAGGCAGTTCTGAAATTGAAACTAATGTATCCAATTGGCTGTGTGGTTGGCAATCTAGGCTTGTTTTGATGTTAAGGCAAACAGCTTGAATATCAGCCAAGTAATTTACTCCAGGCACTTAGAGACTGAAAACCATTTGAATTTAAATCTGATGCTATTGACAACCTAGGACCAATCCTATTATAAGAAAATTGACCGGCCATCAAGGGTATATAAGAGGGATTTAGAAAATCAGGGTGAGAAGGCAAATTGTCATCAGAAGAGTAAAACTCTCACTCTCATAAAAAATCTTTAAGCTCTCTGATTAAGCATCATCTAAAAGGTACCATGATATTCTCAGCTAATATTCCTGACATCAGAATTTGATGCAGAGAGGTGTTCTAGACACCAGAATTCGATGGAGAAAAGTATTCCTGGTTGATAATCAGCAGAGAGGTTGATAATTCCGCAAGATACGTCCTGACTGTAGTTTTGAAAGTCTAAGCTGTTTTTTCATACTAGTTTGGTTGATACAAGTGGCTTTTGTATTTATTGGAACAACCTGTTATTAGAATTTTGTTTTATTAGGGAATAGTTAGTAGGTAAAGGGGAATTATTTGGTTTGTTAGTAGTCCTGTTAATGTGTTCACTGTTAGAATTAGATAAATAAATTGTTTCTTGCGGATTATAGAGTGACTGTCCAGTCTTCATTTCATTTAAAATCCTCTTTGTAACAGATTATGAGGTGAAGTGAGCCTCTCTAGGTGCTTCAGTTTTAGTTATCAGAAGGGTTTGAACTCCTCTCTGTAACACTTTAGCATTCCCGAAAATAAATTGCAAAGCAATTGCTGGTTGTAGAAGGAAGTGATTCGGGAAATCCTCTCCTCTGCTCTCCGTCAGTTCAATAAACTCATTGTGCCCAGCAGCCTATCCATTGCGTTTTGTCTGGCTCTCATTTAGCTCATAGTTATCAGGAAACAGATACAGCCCTCTGCAGGAAATTTAATAGGTGTTTAAAGCCGTTAATTTGCTCAATTTTTGCTCAAAGTTTGCAGACTGAGAAATGTGTTGACCAGTCAAGCAGACAGCTTTGGAAGGGTTGACTGATCTTTCCCCATGCAATTACGCTGGAGTCAGTGCAATCTTTTTCAAGGTATTTAGTGTCTGTTCTCTCATTCATTTTTGAAAGGTTTTTGCTTTCCAATTCTCACCCCCTCAATGGCAACCTGGCATTTATGAAACACTACGAGTTTCTCACTGTGGTACTTCATTCAAATGCAAGGAGAATCGCAGGGTTGTTATGGCACTGACGGAGACCATTTGATCCATTGTGTCTGCACAAGCACTTTGTAGAAGCATAGGAAACAGGATCAGGAGTAGGCCATTCAGCCCTTTCAGTCTGCTCTGCCATTCAATATGATCACGGTTGATCATCCAACTCAGTCCCCTGTTCCCGCTTCCTCCCTTTGACCCCTTTAGTCTTGTAAACTATATTTAACTCCTTGAAAACATTCAATGTTTTGCCCTGAACAGTCTGCTATGGCAGAGAATTCCACAGGGTCAACATTCTCTGCGTGAAGAAATTTCTCCTCAACTTAGTCTTAAATGGCCTATCCCATATCCTTAAATTGTGATTGTGATAAGCATCACTACCCAGTGTCAATGCCCACTTTGCTCACCTTTTCTATTCAAATAATTATCTCATGCCCACTTTATTGCCACAATCGAACCTGCCTCTACCACTGTTTCATGCAATGTGCTCATACCCTAATTATTCGTTGTGTGAAAAAGTTTGTTCTCACATTACTCCTGCTTTATTTGCATGTCAATTTAAATCTAAGGCACTCTTGTTGTTGCTCCTTTTACAACCAGCTGGCGTGGTGGCTCAGTGGTTAGGACTCCTGTCTCGCAGTGCCAGAGACCCAGGTTCAATTCCAGCCTTGGGTGACTGCTTATGCTGGTTTCCTCCCACTGTCTGAAGACGTGCAGGGTTAGGTGGTTTGGCTGTGCTAAGTTGCCCATAGAATCCAGGGACGTGCAGGCTAGGTAGGTTAGCCATGGGAAATGGGCGATTGTAGGGTTGGGATGCTCCTTGGAACAGAGGTACAGGCTGAATGACCTGCTTCCACACTGCAGGGATTTGATGATCCTAACTGGAACAGCTTCTTCCCATCTATTCTGTTCAGCCGTCTCATGGTTTTGAAAACCTCTGTGAAATCCTCTCCCAGAAGAACAATCCCAACTTCTTCAATTTATCCTCATCACTGTATGATGGAGCAAGCTTGAGGAGCAGAATAGTCTAATGCTTCTATTTCATATGAATGTTCATTCAACTGTACATAACATATCAAGGAAGTAGAAAGGCAAAGATTATGCATCCATCACCATTTCATGTACAGAGTGAAATTGATGTAATTTTATACATAATTTGTGCTATTTTGAATATTACAAATGGTAACAAATGGAGGAATGAATGAATGAAACAATAAACTCACAGATCAGGCGCTCTTTCTAGTTTTGAGCATCCCATTGAAAGATTAATTTATGAAACACACTGACCAGGGATTCTGCAGGTTATGTTCAGGAATCTAGTAATGAACTTAGACCCGAAATATTTGGAAGCATATCCTCTGCAGCGGAATTTATAGATTTATAAAAAAAATTTATAAATTAATGAAAAGTTTTATAAGGGTGAAATAGGAATCAGAGGCCATTTGAAATTCCCAGCTAGACATTGGAGGAAAGAGGATGGAAAAGCAGCTGAAATAGCTCCACGGAGGCTGGTATCCTGTCACCAAGTCATCCTTTATTTACACGTACATAGTACGTGACACTGATCAAGCTAGGTCTGATCCATCTCTCAGAGTGAGCAGAACCCCTGACACTCCTGTTCTTATCTGTCAGCCAGGACTCCCTGATTGGACCAGATTAACAGCCCCAATCAGGGAACTCATATTCTATAAGGTCCACTTGGCTGACCTTGTTACAACCACTACAGCAGCTTTTTGTTTCTGTGAAGAGGATTGAGGCACAGAATGCTCTACAAGAGGCAATGATTGAGATAGCAATAGCTGTACCTTTTCAGAGAAATTGTTTAAAGTCGAGGAACAATGGTGAGATCATGGGCAAAGACATTAATTTGGTGGAAAGAGCAGGGCCCCATTGGAGGATCTTCTCTGGTCCAGTACAAAGGGGCTGAACACATAATTTGGCCTAATGCTCTCTAAATGCAGTGCTGAGGGTGCCGTTATTTGCAGGAGACATTAAAGTGAGCCATAATCAAATCTCTGAGGTGCATGTCTAATGATAACAATGGAACTGTTGTTGTTTATTGGAAAACACCATCTGATTCACCAAAATCCTTTAGTGAAGGAAATCCACCGTAGTTACCTGGTCTGGGTCCATGTGTTGTTTTTAAATATATTACGTTCACTAACCGATGTGGGCATCTCTGGCTAGGCCAGCATTTATTGCCCATCCTCAATTATCCAGAGGGCATATGCATCAACCACTGTGCTGTGGATCTGGAGTCACATGTCGGCCAGACCAGGTAAGGACAGTGGATTTCCTTCCCTCAAGAACATCAGTGAGACAGATGGGTGCTTTTTCTGACAATCCACAATGGATTCATAGTCATCATTAGACTCTTAACTCCAGATTAATATTGAATTCAAATACCACCATCTGCCATTGGGGTTTGAATCCAGGTTCCCAGAACATTGGCTGAGTTTTTGGATTAATAGTTTAGCAATAATACCCACTGGGCCATTACATCCCCATGTGACTGCAGACCCATAGAACTGTGGTTGACTTTGAAATGGCTGAGAAAGACACTCAATTGTGTCCAGGGGCAATTAAGAATAGGCAATAAATGTTTGCCTTGCCAATGGGTCCCACATCCCGTGAATGAATAAAAACGTAAATGATCCCATTGCACTATTTTGAAGACAAGCAGATGAGCTCTCCCTGGTCCTGGCCTATATTTATCCTTCATTGACCATCAGTAAAACAGATTACCAGGTTATCAGTGCTGTTTGCGGTACCATTCTATGTGCAAATTAGCAACTACATTTCTCACAATAGCACAAAAGTACTTAATTGGCTTCAAATTATTTTAGGTCTTAAATTTGTGAAAGGTGCTATATAAATGCAAGCTTTTTAGTCCTTTCATTCTCTTTGTGGAACGTATGTGTAACTGGCAAGGCCAGCGTTTTGGAGGTAGTAGGAACTGCCGATGCTGGAGAATCTGAGATAACAAGGTGTAGAGCTGGATGAACACAGCAGGCCAAGCAGCATCATAGGAGCAGGAAAGCTTGACGTTTCGGGTCTAGACCCTTCTTCTTCAGAAGAAGTGTAAAAGAAGTGTAAAATTGTGCACACGATAAGTGTATTTTGGCAGAGAGCAAGAGAGATAGCAGTTACAATGGACAACTAATGCCTAACATTCTACTTAAAGCTGAAACCTTTGGTCTTGTGGGATTTTATAGTATCTTAATAATTAGCTTGCACCTCAATAACTTCTATTCACCCATTGTATTGTTTGACCAAGTGTACCTGTTCGCAGATCCTTGTACAGTGGCTAATTTATTTTTCCCCAATAAACCAGTCTGATCGATGCACACAGCATACATGACCTGTTTGATTCTATACAGCCCAAATAACAGATCAGATTAATTTAGATCTTTTTTATTTAACAAGTTAAATGATACCATTACACACCTTGAGGTCTCATGGCTCAAAGGTGTTGACACTACTGCTGCACCACAAAAGCTGTAGAATTCTGGGAGTGTGGAAGCAGGCCATTTGTGCCAACACTGAACATCCACCTAGGTTCCCCCACCCCCATCCCTGCATTTCCCAACCTACAGGCATTTTAACATCACCAACCCACCTAACCTGCACATCACTGGGCTGTGGGAGGAAACCGGAGCACCCAGAGGAAACCCACGCAGACACGGGGAGAATGTGCAAACTCCACACAGACAGTCGCCTGAGGCTGGAATTGAAACCAGGTCCTTGTTGCTGTGAGACAGCAGTGCTAACCACTGAGCCATTGTGTCAAACCATGTTCCACCCCTAGCCCCCCACCAAACTTGATTGCTTTAGCTTGTGGGCAGCACTTGTAGGGCTAGTGACTGACTCCTAACACTTGGGGAGAAAGTTCAATAGAGAGAGAGGAAGAGAGACGAGGCATGTCCTACATAGATATTCAAATTTCTGTACAAATTTTAAGATAGTTTAAAGTTCTGCAAATAAATAAAACTTTTATTCAGGAATAGACTGATGGACATAACTGCCTATCCCAGTGCCTATGTCCCCGTATACAACAACTCAGTCCAAAAATTATGCCTGTCACCTCTGTGATGGTTAACATTGGCCTTTTTTTGGCAGTGCCTCAGTTTTAAATTCTCACCTGTTCAGAAGAAGGGTCACTGGATTCAAAATGAGAGCTCAGTTCCTCCTCACAGATGCTGCCAGACCTGCTAGGTTTCTCTGTTTTTGTTTGTTTTAAATTCTCAACATGTTCAAATCTCTCCAAGGCCTTTCCATTCTCGTGTAATGTGCTCCATTGGGATTTCTGTCTGAGATCTCTTGTCTTCTCCATTTCTGGCCTATTTCATGGAATAGAAAGGAGGACAGTGATCAGTAAAAGTTGAAAATAGCCCATTTCATTATTCAGTAAGGTTATGGTCGATCTTTTGCTTTTCCACCTTCCCCTCAAATCTCTTCAATGCTTTTATGTCCAGATATAAGCTCACTACAGCCTTAACATCCGAACATCCACAGCTCTCTGGGGGAAGGAATTCCAAAGATTCACAACTCATTGAGTGAAGAAATTACTTTTCATCTCAGTCTGAAATAGACAGCCTCTCACTTGAGATTATGACCCCTAATTTTTGATATCTAACCAGTGAGAAATGATCTCACAACATCTGCCTTGCCAAACTTTCAAAGAATTTTAACCATTTAAATCAGATCGTTTCTTGTTCTTTGAAACTGTTCAAGTTTTTCAATGTTTAATGTGAATGATACCGAAAGCATGGATGAAACAGAAGGTGTAGAGTTGCTCAGATAAACTATTCAAATAAATACAATGTTGCAAGACAGCATTAAAAGAATATAGCTTCTTTGCCATTGTGACGGAACAAGCAGTTAGAGATTCCTACAGAAGAGAATTAGTGGTGTGGTTAGGTTTAGAGATGGAGATTTCTTTGGACGTAGAGTTTCATGAACTAAGATTCACAAGGGCTTGGGTGTCTCACGGTTATGCATGGTTCTAATCCACATTCTGGCTTTTAAACTGCATAAATTGTTTGCCAATTACTTTCAGGCCTAAATGCAGAGGGAGTGCTCAGTCACACATACTGTAACTTGATCATCAAAGGTGATACAAGGGTTTGATTTGGATGGGATTGGTGGTAGTGTGGTAGATCTCACAGGAAGGCCTCAGGGTAAGGATTGGAAGGATTTACAGAGATTCCTGATTGGCTGTAGTTGGAAAAATATACAATAAGGCAGACAATACTGGAAAAGGTTAACTAACATCGCAAAATGAGCTGCATCATTGGGATATAAAGCACTGCTCTTGGGAGGAAATGACCAGGGTTGCAGAGTGTTGAATGAATGAATGAATGAATGATTTTATTGACACGTGTGCTTTACAGTTAGAAAAACAGTAAAATATAGTGAAAAGTTTTTCCACTGTTGTCACTATCTGGTTTAACAACAAGAAAACACAAAGATATAGCTTAAAGAGAGTCCATCAGTCTTGATCCAGCTCATCATCAACAACGTCGGTACTGCCAACCCTCCTCCACTACCTCACTGCCTTCTAAACTGGACCCAACCAACGTTGAATTGGCTGATACTCAGGAGCCAGCTTTAGGCCACCAGGCCGATTCCTCTCCACCACTGTTTTGCTGCCACCCGTGCCAGGGCCCACTCGCTGCTGTATCACTCACTGCTGGGCCCACCTTGCCGATATCATGGTGATGTCCTTCCACCTCCGCTTCATTGCTGCCAGTGCTGGTCCCAACCAACAACGAAGTCACCAATCCCTTAACTGTTAGGCCGACTGTGCCAACGTTATCTCCACCAAGGTAGCAGCAGCCAATTCCGATTCCAGATCCTGTGTTCAGCCCGGAAAGCTTGCAGAGACCTGGGAACATTCTCTATGTGTTCAGCTGCGCATGTCTAGTTAGCAGATTGTCTGCTGTGTATCGAAAGCAGTAGTGTGTACTTACCTTTACGTTATGGCTAATGATTCACAAGAGATAACCATCTAGTTCAGATGTAATGTAACTACCCAATAAATAATAAGCTGATTACTGCTCAACAGGACCGAGCCTCGCTTCTCCCATCGCATCAGTAGCTCGGCTGATACCAATAAGGAGGATTTGTGGCAGAGTATCTACACATAATATTTTGATTCACCTTAAAGTAAATAGTAGCTTCCAGATGGGAGTGGGATAATGCTTGAAAAAGGGAAAAGGAAAAGGTAGGTATACAGAACCAGAGGTAGGAATGGGACTAATCAAATTTCTCTTTTAAAGTGCCAACAGACACTTAGATTCATTGAAATGTTACATCACCAGAATAGGCCACTCAGTCTGTTGTGCCGAAACAGGGTAAATAAACCTTCCACCCATTCTAATCCCACTTTCTGACACCTGAGTTGAAAAGCAGCTTCTGTGCTCCACTATTCAATTGTTCCAGGCAGGACAAGGGGTGCAACAGGGCAGAGAGTATAGCTGTACCGTGTCACAGGATAACATTCAGGAGCTGGTCCTCTGTATAACACAGTGTGGAGCTGGAGGAACACAGCAGGCCAGGCAGCATCAGAGGAGCCGGCAAGCTGATGTTTCAAATCGGGACCTTTCTTCAGAAATGGTGGAGGGGAAGGGGGCTCTGAAATAAATAGAGAGGTAGGGGGAGCGGTGATAGAAGGTAGGTAGTGGTAGGGACCTCTGAATGATCTACCCTTGGGACATAGAGGGCTGGGCAGGGGTGGAGTGGGGTGTTTGTTGGACTGCAGCAAACTAATGCCACACAGCCAATTGCATTTACGTAGCACTTTCAACATAGTAAAATGTCCCAAGATGCTTTGCAGACAAACTACCAAGGAAAGCTTCACTCTAGTTGGTTTATAAGCAGATATTAGGACAGTGAAGAGTGTCCTAAAGGAGAAGTGAGGAGTAGACAGTTTGGAGAGGTTCAGTCAGAAAATCCAAGAGTAGTGGGTACAGGCAGCTAAAGGAATGGCTGCTAGTGATAGAGTGAATGAAATCCCAAAAGCAGTGCAGTTGCAGGTGGGCGGAAATATTGGTGGGTCTACAGGTTAGAGGATGTTGCGGAATAAGTGAAGCCATGGAGGGATTTAAAATTATCGCAGTGGGGATCCTTGGTGCCTGCAAACTGATAAACACAGAAACCTCCCAATTTGGGGACCGCAAAGCAGCTGCAGAGGCTTGACTGAGTTGTGTGTGTTTGCTGATGCGACCTGGTGCTTTTTCAATTAGTGAGGAGTTGTAGCTCCTTTCTTTGAACTGATGGCCTCCCAAGAAGCAGGCATTTGCTCTCCCTCTCCAGAGGGAGCTTTCCAATCATGATCACATCTCCTCCCCACTACACAGGCCAGCCAGGACTCCCTGCCCTGGGGGAACAGCCCATTACAAACACCCCTCCATTCACCCATTTATAGTGATTGCTGGCAAGCCGCTGCTGCCTGAAGGAATAAGTGTTTAAATCAACCCAGACAAAGCATTGAGGTGTCCCCATGAATGTTTACACTTCTGTCCCAAGTAGTGTTAGTAATTGAGTAGGTAACATTGTGCTATCTGAGTCTCACAGTCAGAAATTCAGGATATTGTTTTCCTACAGCAATAGCTTGGAATGCTGGAATACTGGAGGGTCAGTGCTCAGGGAGTGCTGCATTGTCGGAGGGTCAGTGCTCAGGGAGTGGTGCCTGTCGGAGGGTCAGTGCTCAGGGAGTGCTGCACTGTCGGAGGGTCAGTACTGAGGGAGTGCTGCACTGTTGGAGGGTCAATACTGAGGGAGTGCCGCACTGTTGGAGGGTCAATACTGAGGGAGTGCCGCACTGTCGGAGGGTCAGTGCTCAGGGAGCGCCACACTGTCAGAGGGTCAGTGCTCAGGGAGCGCCACACTGTCAGAGGGTCAGTGCTCAGGGAGCGCCACACTGTCGGAGGGTCAGTGCTGAGGGAGTGCTGCCCTGTTGGAGGGTCAGTACTGAGGGAGCGCCGCACTGTCGGAGGGTCAGTACTGAGGGAGCGAGATAACAAGGTGTGGGGCTGGATGAACACAGCAGGCCAAGCAGCATCATAGGAGCAGGAAAGCTTGACGTTTTGGGCCTAGGTTGGAGGGTCAGTACTGAGGAAGTGCTGCACTGTCGGAGAGTCAGTGCTGAGGGAGCGCCACACTGTCGGAGGGTCAGTACTGAGGGAGTGCTGCACTGTCGTAGGGTCAGTACTGAAGGAGTGCTGCTGGAGGGTCAGTACTGAGGGAGTGCTGCGCTATCAAAGGAATGGCATTGCGGGAGTGTTGGACTGTTGAAGAGATGGTATTGGGGTGTTGCACTATCAGAGGGATGGTACTGAACGAATGCTGCATTATTGGAGGGATAACATTGTGGGAGACAATACAGTGTGGAGCTGGAGGAACACAGCAGGTCAGGCAGCATCAGAGGAGCAGGAAAGTCGACATTTCGGGTTTACACCCTTCGTCGGACTGGGGAAGGGGAAGGGATCTCAGAAGTAAATAGAAGGAGGTTGGGTGACACTGGAGGAAAGTAGGGGTGGGATGATGATAGAAGGATGCAGGTAGAGGGTAGTGGAGATTTGTCAGTGGGATAGGTGGGAGAGAAGATGGAAAGGTGGTTTCAGGTCAATGGGGCGGGGATGAGAAGGAAGGTTGGACATGGGATGAGGCCAGGGGTGGGGAGATTTTGAAACTGGTGAATTCAAAGTTGAGGCCATCGGGTTGTAAGCTCCTGAGGTGGAATATGAGGTGTTGTTTCCCCAGTTTATGTGTGGCATCATTGTGGCACAGGAGGAGGCCCAGGATGGACATGTCACTAAGGGAATGGGAGGGGGAGATAAAATGTTTGGTGACCAGAAGGTGTTGTTGATTATAGTGTACAGAGAGCAGGTGCTCTGTGAATCGGTCACTGAGTCTGCGCTTAGTCTACTGGAGAAATGATACAGAGGTAATATCAGAGGGACAGTACCGAGGGGCTGTGGCACTGTCAGAGGGACAGTACCGAAGGTCTGTGGCACAGTCAGAGGGAGAGTACCGAGGGGCTGTGGCACAGTCAGAGGGACAGTACCGAGGGGCTGTGGCACAGTCAGAGGGACAGTACCGAGGGGCTGTGGCACTGTCAGAGGGACAATACCGAGGGCCTATGGCACAGTCAGAGGGACAGTACTGAGGGGCTGTGGCACTGTCAGAGGGACAGTACCGAGGGGCTGTGGCACAGTCAGAGGGACAGTACCGAGGGGCTGTGGCACTGTCAGAGGGACAATACCGAGGGGCTGTGACACTGTCAGAGGGACAGTACTGAAGGTCTGTGGCACTGTCAGAGGGACAGTACCGAGGGTCTGTGGCACTGTCAGAGGGACAGTACCGAGGGTCTGTGGCACAGTCAGAGGGACAGTACCGAGGGGCTGTGGCACAGTCAGATGCTGCTTGCAGTTCTGGCCATGATATTGTAGGAAGGAACTGGGGGATGTACTGGGTTGGATGCAATGAAGATTTACAAGGATGATGCCAGAAATATGGTTTTGTACGAAGTAAATCGTGTCTCACGATTTTTGAGGAAGGATATATTTAAGCTGGAGAGGGTCCAGATGAGATTTACCAGGATGTTGCCGGGAATGCAATTTTTGAGTTTTAAGGAGAGACTGGATATGCTGGGACTTTTCTCACTGCAGTGTAGGAGTTTGAGGGATCACCTTATGGAAGTTTATAAAATCATGAGGGGTATAGATAAGGTGAATGGCAGGTGCCTTTTCCCTAGAATGGGAGTTTTCAAGATTGTGGCCCATATTGTAAGGCGAGAGAAGAAAGATTTTAAAAAGACACAAGGGGCAACATTTTTACACAGAGAGTGGTTTGTGTGTGGAATGAACTTCCGGAGGAAGTGGTAGATGTGAGTACAGTTACACATTTAAAAGACATTTGGATACGAACCTGAATACGAAATGCTTGGAGGGAAAAGGGCCAACCCTGGGCAGGTGGGACTAGTTTAGTTTGGGATTATGGTCACCATTGTCCGGTTGGACTGAAGGGTCTGTTTTTGTACTGTATGACTCTATAAATATCTGGGTCAAAGTATCAGAAAAGGATTGACAGGCTGCATCTCTTCTCTCTTGAGCAATGAAGGCTCTGGGGTGAGCTCATAAATGCTTTTGAAATGATGAAAGATTTTGATGGAGTGGAAACAGAGGCAATGTTCCCTTTGGTGGGGAAGAGCAGAACTAGAAGCTGCTGATATAAGACAGCCATCAACGTATCCAATGGGAAATTCAGAAGAAATGTCTTTACTGAAAGAGTGGTGAAAATGTAGGATGTGCTACCATGGGGAATTTGAAGCAAATAGTATCAATGCATTTAAGTGGAAGGCTTATCCAGGAGAGGGGAATAGAGGATTACAATGATAAATCCAGATGAGGAGGGAGGAGATTCCAATGGATCATAAACACTGGAATGAACTGGTTGGGCTGAATGGTCTGTTCTTGTCTCTTGTCTTCTTTTTAATCTTTTTTTTTGATGCTGTTTTCAATTTTGATTTGATTTGATTTGTTAATGTCACATGAACAGTGAAATGTTTTGTTTTGTGTGCAGTACAGGCAGATCATACCATATAAAGATCACAGGGTGATTAAGTGGAGCGAGAAATACAAAGTTATGGCTGCAAAGACTGTGCAGGAAACGCAAGACGTATACTCTTACCCCCAAAGCATTTCTAATTTTGTATTTTGCGGGTTCCTTGTTGACATTGAAATGTGAGTCCTGTGATCAGGTTTTATCACACTGTTCCTCTCTTTATTTTATACTAAAACTTTGGTGTTTGCTCAATTCGGTAATGAATACCTACACAGTCCAATTTAAAAGAGAGAGATGGAGACCTAGCTGTTGGAAAAAGCTGCTGGAAGATAGTGACATGTGGAAGTGGGTGTATTTACAAGAGACTGCAGTCTGCCTGAGTGACAGTTGCAAAAGGGATTACCTGCGGCTGAATGAATTACAATCCGTAAGTGTGTCTGTGCGTCCACACTCAAAGCTCAGTGAGTTGGATGGCCTGGGGCACAAACACATGATGTTGTTCCTTGGGGCTACTTCATCACAGCGAGCTGACCTCGGCAGCTTCCCTGTGTGGTTGTGGAGAGGACCCTGCTGGCCAGGGAGCTGGCGAAATAACAAACAAGGCCATCAGCCCCCAGCCACAGTGTAACAAAAATAAATCCTGAGCTGAGCCACGTGTTTTTGGCTCAAGTGTGTGTCGTTGAGGAGAATTCTGAGTGGATGGAGTCTGAATTCCGACAGTGGGAATACCGATGGAGCCTTGCAATGACAGTGCTGAGAGAAGGCTGCACTTTTAGAATCAGCGTCCAATCTACATAGAGTCATAAAGCTGTACAGCCTGAAAATAGACCCTTCAGTCCAACTCATCCATGCTGACCAGATATCCTAAATAAATCTAGTCCCATTTGATAACATTTGGCCCATATTCCTCTAAATCTTTCTTATTTATATACTCATCCAGATGCCTTTTAAATGTTGTAATTCTACCAGCCTCCTCCACTTCCTCTGGCAGCTCACTCCATACATGCACCACCCTCTGCGTGAAAAAGTTGCCCCTTTGGTCTTTTTTGAATCTTTCCCCTCTCACCTTAAACCTATTCCTTCTAGTTTTGGATACCCCTACCTGGGGGGAAATACCTTGACTTTTCACGTACATTAAACTGAGCGCCCCTGATACTCTCTCAGGTTCACACTTGAAGATTCCGCGGATAGTCTTTTGAAAACGAGGTCATTTCTCCACTGCATCATGGGGTCGACATTTATCTCTTGATCAACAGTACTAAAAATACAGATTAGCTGGTTATTAACATACGTGGGAAGTTGCTGTGCACAGATTGGCTACCAAGTTTCCTAAATTAGTGATTGAGCTTCAAATTGTTAGCTGTGTAACACTGTCAGATGTCCCGAGGCTGTGAAAGGCAATATATAAATGCAAATCTTCCTTTGTTGTATCGTTTGATCCACTAAAGTTTGATCCGTGATCTGTCTACCTGATATGCTGAAGATATGAAAACTCCAGATTAATCAGAAAATCTTCCTGATGTTTAAAAGCTGTGTGGGTTTGGATTTTTCTGCTTGATGCAAAGGGATGCATCTTTTTTTAAAAAAATGTACTTTGCTTTTTGATCTGCTGTTAATTCCTGCAAGACCTTCTGTAAATGTCAGGCTGCTTGTCCAACATCTAATATTGAGTGAGCAGAGCCGTAGTCTGTATTCATTGCCATGAACTCAGTTCCCTTGTCACTGAAACTGCACCTTCCCCATGGCCTCTGAAAATTATTACTTGCAGGCTCAGCATCTACATTGCCACTGAGCTAAGTTTATTATTTATCTCTCCCATCACCGAGAGTTTCCTAAAGCTGTGTAAGTGCAAGTTGTTTTTTCTTAAATTTATCTGTGGGATGTGGATGCTGCTGTTTAGGACAATATTTAGTGCCTGTCACAAATTGCCCCCGAAAAGGTGACCCACCATTTGGCTAAATGTAGCATACGGTGGCCCAGTTGTTAGTATCGCTGCTTCACGGCGATGGGGACCTGGGTTTGATTCTATCCTTGACTGACTGCCCGTGTGGACATTCTCCCTGCATCTGTGCTCTGGTTTCCTCCCAGAGTCTAAAGATGTGCTGCATAGGTGGATTGGCTCTGCTAAATTGTCCAGGGATGTGTAGGCTAGTTGGGTTAGCCATGGTAAATGTGAGGTTATGGGGATAGGGTGGGGACTGGGTTTATGTGAGATGCTTTTTGGAAGGCTGCTGTGAACTTGCTGAGTCAAATGGTCTGTTTCTGAACTATAGGGGTTGTGATTTTGTTTTATTCTTTCAAGAGATCTGGGCATCACTGGCAAGGCCACTATTTGTTGGTCATCCCCAACTGCCCTTGAACCTGATTAGCCTGCCAGGCTATTGCCAAGCACACTTAAGAGTCGATCTGGAGTCACCTGTAGACCAGACCAGGTAAAGTCAGAAGATTTCCTTCCCTTAGAGATTTCTTTCCTTTAAGTGAACCAAATGGGCTTATTTGACAATCAGTGATGGCACCATATCATTTTTGTGACCAGCTTAATATTTCAGCTTTATTAATTGACTTTAAATTCCTCCAGCCAATATGAACCTGTGACTGCAAAGCATTTGAAATGATCCTTCTTCTCAAGGGCTTCTCCTGAGATTTTCTCAAGGACTACTTTTCCTTTCTCACCAACTCATTTATTAGGTGAAACAGTGACATATTTACGATACATTTTATTTGTGACAAATGGGGGCTTTGGACTCACACAAGGCAGAATGAGGTTAATTCATCAATATTCTCAATAATTAACAAAGATTCATTAAACTTGCTGTCAAGTCTCAGAAGGTAAACATAAATCTCCTAGACACCATGGGATTTCTATTGACAGAGGACAACAGGTAGAAATTCACAAGTTTTTTTCAGAAAACATGATATACACACTTCTACACACAAGATGTTGCAACTACTGAGGTTCTAGCAAAGATTTTACTCACTGCACATGGGCAAAGCTGAAACATTAACCAGGCAGATGTAATCCAAAATCTCAATTGTAGATTTAAATATAAGAAGTCACATGACGCCAGGTTATAGTTCATAGTTTATTTGAAATCACCAGCTTTTGGAGTGCTACTCCTTCGTTAGGTGAAAGAGCAGAGCTTTGAAAGCTTGTGATTTCAAATAAACCTGTTGGACTATAACCTCATGTTGTGTGAATTCTCACTTTGCCCATCCCAGCCCAACACTGGCACCTCCACATCACAGATTTAATTGTGAGATTTGACGCGGTAGTGAACCTATCAGCAGTAAGCAGGGGTGAGAACCAGCCTGTGATTGGAAGAGCAGCTCCTCACCATTTCTTGCCAGTCTAATTATGTGGTCAGCTTCACTCTGATTGGCTGCCCAATTGTGAATGGATTGTCTAGGGCATTTTGGAGACTGTTGGGGGTGGATTTGCCTGTTCCCCAACACTCCCCCTGGGGGAGTTTCTGGGAGAAGAAAGAGGCAATGGGGTCATAAGGTTGGCTAAATTTATGGAAAAGTGCAGAGACATTGAGGAGCTCCAGTAAGGGTTCAGTAACATGCTGTTCAGAGCTCACAGCTGCAATAAGTGGCTTCAATAACTAATAAAAATGGTCTAGATACTAATTATTCGCAGAATGGAGTCCTAACCAGAAGGCTTACAACAGGGAGATTTGGGCAAATAATGCATGGATCTGGACATCAAAGATGTATTTCAGAACCTCAGTGAGGTTAGAAACGAATGTCCAATTCTGTCATTGGCTGACTTACCATGAAGGATGCTCCTTCTCAATATCTCTCCTCTTCCAATGCGTGGTGACCTTCAGGTTAAACCACCACCAGTCATTTTTCTCTGATGAGAAGGCAACTCCATGGGCCTTAGTTGGCAGGGCAGCCAGTTTGTGATGTAGGGTGATACCAAGCAATGTGGGTTCAATTCCCACACTGCCCTACGTTACCACGAATGACTCTTCTCAACCTCTCCCCTTACTTGAGGCATAGTGATCCTCAAGTTAAGCCACTGCTAATCATCTCTCTCTCTTTCATAGGAAACCATCCCTATAGTCTGATGGGACGACAGTGACTTTAACTGGAAAGAGCAAAAAGATTGGACTGGGCAGTAATTTTGAAGGAGTTTGGCAGGAAGAACATTCTTGGAGTAATATCTGTGAATATGGGGCCAGGACAGATCAGTTGGATAGTGATGAATTGAGCTGCAGGAGACTGAAGGAGCTGGAGACATGTCTAATAGATATGACGATTCTACATTGGCAGACAAGATATAGGGTGTTGTCAGTATTGGAATTAAGCTGGGGGCAAAGGTGAAAAAGGTTCAGGCGTGTTGGATGGTAGAGTCCTCAATTTTGGAGGTGATTTCAGAATAAATTCCACTCAAATCCATTTGGAAGTCTTTGTAATACTTTATTAGGAAGAGGTTGTGGAGGCCAGGCTTTTATTTATAAATCAAATACAATATAGTACATTAATGTGTCTGATATTCTGAGCATATGAAGATGATTCATTCAAACTGCAACAGAAACATTCAGTTTTCTTGTGGAAGTGTTGAACTCCCTGTGAGCATCACAGATGTGGGTACAACTGTTTTTCCATTTAATGTGAGGCGTTAATTAGAGAAAGTAAATCTTATTCATTGTAATTAGTGAACTTATTTACACATTTCCATCAGTTCCAGGTCCTAACTCCCAAAGGTATTGGAACCGTAATTAACTGCATACCTTCTTTATGAGTGTGAATGGTGGTAGCCCAAGAGTCTGTGATTGGCTTTTATCACATGGGATACTTCCATCAAGTCAGCGTCCAGCCCAAGATCTGATCTAGTCTCCAGTTTGCCTCAGTTGCAGAATAGGGACATAAGTTACAAAAAGATCATTCTTGAGTCCTTTCAATTAGATATTTGCTGACCTAGATCCCAACTCCATTTACCTGCATGAACTTCACTTCCCTTCATAACAACATAAGAATTAGGAACAGAACTAGGCCATTCAGTCCATCAAGTTTGCTCCGCCATAGGATTCTATGATTAGCTTAGGCAGATTGCACCTCAACTTATCTATTCTCTGAAGAATAGCTTCTCTAACAATTCTGTTCTCACTCCTCTCACAGCAACACTGTTAATAGAGTAATCTGATGTCTCAATACTCTAACGATGAGCCAGAAACACTTATTCTAAAGGCTTCCAAGGCACTGACGTTGTTCCTGTAACAATTCCAACATAGAACTTAAATGTTAACTTCTTTTCTTGGGAGTGAAGGCAGGAGTGAGAGACCTGTTCAGTAGGAGTGCATGCTGAGAGGATGGGATCTGTGTGTTAAGTGTTTTGGAGTAGGATATGGCACCCCTGAAGTGTAGTTTTCATGAAATGAATAGGCACAGTCAACTCGCCACCTAACACTCTGATGTGCACATTCTTACATTCTTTATCTGTTGGATTTTATATTAAAGTTCAATTAACAAGAAGGACATTGATGACTTCTTTTTGATGGGGTGGACTGTCACAGAGTGACATTACTCAAAGTGGCAATGGTATAAGATTTTCAGAGCTCTTCAGAAGTTTACTTTTTAAGAAACGTTACAGATGACTACAACCATTTCAAATCAAATTCTTCCCTCCCTGTGTTAGGTGTTCACATAATACAGTCATAGTTTCTACCCTTGGAATAGAAGTAAATTCTACATTCTGTGTCTGGCAGAATATTTACATTTAGCTCATTTGGTTAATGTGATTGGGAAGTGCAGTTATAAGGACAGAATTAGCCCTGAACACCAACACATTAATTTCACTGACAGTACTACGAACAAAAGCACAATCACATTTTTTAAGTTTAGCCCTGATCATAGGTGCACGTGGGTGGAGAAGGGCTGCTTATGGAACATGAGGAGTGATTAAACTCTTTGTCCAAGTTTTTCCCCTGTGTTCAAGACCCTCCCCCACTGCAGAGCCCCTCAGATGGTTTAGATCTCTTGTGGCAATGCATAGATGTTAGAGTTAAGTTCAATCCTGTGCTCTTTCATTTGCCAACAATTAATGCCTGTTGATCCACAAAGTCAATTCTGATTCTTCCATCTCTATCCTAAGACTGTGACGTCGCACCCTCTGCTGACCCTATAGTCGAGAACTGCTAACTCAACACAGAATCTGGAATTAAATTTCTGGTCCAATAATAGCATGTAATTTCTGACTCAAAGAGGCATTTTGAGTGTTGCTTAACATGTCTGATCCAACAATGAAAACAGCCTCAATATTTTCAGTTTCCTTTCTCAGTCTGTAGCTCAGTGCCTACTGTTCTCTCTCTCCCAAACACAAAGGTCAACCCCTTTCCTTTAATCATTACCTTGTGATAATCAGATTGCTTTAGCACTGAAAACTTGTCATTCTCTCTCTCTCGGTCACGCTTTATCATTGAGAGATTTTTTAAAAAAAGTTTTGTCGCGGGATGTGTGCATCATTGACAACATCAGCCTTTGTTGCCCATCCCTTAATTGCCCTTGAATAGAGTGACTTGCTAGGGCCATTTCAAAAGGCCACAATGTGTCAACCACATTTGGGCCTGGAGACACAAGGAGGCCAGACTGGGTAAATAAGGAGATAACAAGCATGGGGCTGGATGAACACAGCAGGTCAAGCATCCTTCCCTAAAGGAAATGTTAGCTAGTGAGCAGGAAGCACGCCAGTTTCCGGATGGTTACGAAGAAACAAGAAGGATCAGTGTGTAGGAGACCCTGCTTCCAGTGTGCGGCTTCACTTGACAGAAGCTTAGCTTGGAGTTTGAGGCTTGGAGAATAGTTCCCAAAAGTTCTGTTCATTAACTTCCCTGTTGCTCTCATTAAGTGAAATTGAAAAAAAGTAACCATTGCAACTCTCCAAACGTCTCTACGACTTCATCTACTTTGTGTAGACAGATTGGAGCAACACGTGGCTCTCTAAATAAAAACCAAAAGAACTGTGGATGTGGCTCTCTAGGAAGTCCCAGTGATCTGGAAATGCCTCTCACTTTAACAACCTGAATATTCCAACCCCTTCCAAAAGCTGCTCATTTAAAGCCGGGTCAATTAAAATGGTAAGGGAGAGTTCTCGTCTATGTTCACAAGAGGGACACTGTGTCATTGTGAATGTCACACACTCAACAGCATCAGTCTTTCCTCCATTATAATTAGCCGAGTAAAACTGCCCATTCAGTAATTGGTAATGCTCACTCCCACCACCCACTGAAATCCTGGTGCTTGAGAACTCTGGTTATATTGCACTACGAGTCCAGTTACCGAGACAGACCAAGAAAAGCACTCCATTCTGATACTCACAAGTCCTTCAAATATTGAACCATTGTCCCAAACACTTAGCTCCTGTGCCTCCAAAACAAATGTAACATACAATTAAATTAAATAAATTAAACATATAATCACCTTTCCACCAGGAAAAGTTTTGAATTAAGACCTCATCCTGTACAAATCTATACTCAAACCCACCTAGATGCTACAAATCTCCCCTATGTGCTACTCTCATTCCCCTCTTCCTGCTACAGGCTAAAGCTACCTTAACTATGATATTCCTCCACTCACTCAGATCAGTCACCAGTCTCTTCCTGACTCAACAATACACTGCACTCCCGTCCCATGTCCCCACTCTTCTCCTTCCTACATCTCATATCTCACCTTAACCTATTTGACCCTAACCCCAATAATAACCTAATCTTGCTCTTTACAATTCTTGCCCTCCCTTCCCCAGTGGCAACTGACAACCATTTCCACACATGGAAACAGACAGACACCAGCAGTCTATAAACTACAATGCTGGCCGCAGTCCAGTCACTGTTTCATTGCAGTATTGGTAGCATGATTTGATTGGCTGCGTACCAAACATCACGTCTCGAAGGTCAACACCCGACTCGTTGCTGAGCTGCCTTCCATTTTGAAGGAAGGTGCTGTTGAGGTGTCTTAAAGGACACCAGATGCTGTCAAGGTAATAGTGTCATGTAATCTGAAATGTAAAAAATGGTCTCTTCATGATGCAAGTCTAAAAGTATGGCTCCTTTAGTTTGTAGCTGAGTGTAGGCAAACCTGAACTGAGTGATATTTTCTAATTAGCCTGTTCAGAGATGTTACGACACAACTCTGGAGCAGGTGGGACTTGAACCAAAGCCTCCTGGCTCAGAGGTAGGGACATTAACATTTTACAACAAGAGCCTAAAACCCAAGCTGGCTGATTTTGTCACCCATTTAGGTCGCCTGCATTCAGTTAGAAACTACTACATCCTCACTTTCTCCACACCACTGTTAAAATCAGACTATGTCCCCCATTGAAACTTGTCCAAATACAAGAGAATATCTGCGGTCAATAAATCTGATGAATGAATGACTCTGATTCTGTCTGGGAGAGAGTTGAAGGTGTCAGATGTATTGACATTGCCAATTCTGTGATCGTTCCATTGTGTTCCTAAAGCTTGAGAACCAGGGCTGGCTGTACCACTCCAGCTCACAGGAAGAAAGGGACTCAGGTCTGGATAAGGCCATTCAGTCCCTCTATCACTCAGTTAGATCCTTTCCAATTTGTACTTCAACTCTTTCTACAGTTGTGTTTCCATACCCTTTAACACTTCCCTGCCTAACAAACATTAGGTTTGTCCACATCCAATTGGGATCCACAGAGACCCTTCACCTCTGGCCTCAACAGGGAACTGTTGACTACCCCATAGAAATATCCAGCATTTGCTCAAATGTCAATGAACACAGTTCATCAAAACCAGTCTTCCATTGGTGCTGAATCACTATGTCAACGAAGGATGCCAGCTCTATTGGTTCAAATGGAAAACTGTGTTGGGTTTCATATCATAGGACACAGGAACCTGCGGAGGCCATTCAGCCCCTCGGGCCTATAGTAAGATGATGGCAGATCTGTGACCTAACTTCTTTTACGCACTTTTGCCCTTTACTCTTTAACAACTTTGGATGTAAAAACTTAGTCGATCTTAGTTGTAAAAGTAACAGTTGCTCTACCTGCTGTATGTGATAGTTCCAAGCCTTTACCACAAGGTATGTGGAAGCATTTTCTAATTACATTCCTGAAAATCTGCTTCTAATGTACAGGCTAAACCCACCAGCCCTAGGCCTAGGTTCCCTACTAACAGAGACGGTTTCTCTCTATCTACCCTACTGGTTCCCCTTAATAATATGACAACCTTGATCAGATCACCCTTGAATCTTTTACATTCCAAATGATACAACCCTCATTTTTGTAATCTCTCCTTGTAATTTAACATTTTGCACGGGGTGGGGTGTGGGAAAAAATATTATTCAAGATGGTTCACTGGCTAAGTAAATGGGAGGAGACGCCCAGAAATCTTGAAGATCTAACGGCCAAAAAAGAATTGAGATTTGAAACTTCACGGATGCGATACATTCTGCAAAGTAGCTAGCATCTCATGGAATCTCCTTGGGCCTTGGAAACCCTGTAACTAAAAACTTTTGCTTGGATTGTGCATTGTACTGTATATACAAATGTACAGTGCTGTGCATAGTATAAAGAAAGATTGTTCTATACAGCTCAATCTCCAGTCTATTGTGGTCCAATTTAACTTCCAGATTATTACCTTCAAACCAAATTGATTATGAAAACATTTCATTGATGCGTTCCACACATTTTTGTTTTACAAAAAAGTTTTTTTCCCACATTTCTTTAGTAAGACTTTTCCCCAGTCACCAAATGTATGAAATTTTCTACCTAAAATTGTCAGACAAATGTCACATTTTAATACTATAAACAGTTTGGTGTTGGATGGCTCATCCTTCGTTGGGAAATGGCGTGCAGCAACGATGCAGGTGAGTGGTCGCAGTCAGAGCTCCAGGCAGCCAATGGTAGTAAGTGTTAGTATGGCAGTGAAGAGGAAGTTGTGGAGGACTTCTACCCCTGAATTTTCCACCATCATGCTGGTGCCTGCAGATCAAGAATGACATTATTATTCAAAAGACTTGCTCCAGCAGGACTTTGCCACATTGCACGCTGGGTGAAAAATGGATTGCATGGGTCTTGCTGGCTGCTGAATCGTAATCGATTTGCTCAGAGTTAACATCGGAGTAATACAGATTGGTCCCAGTCCAACAGCACTGGCTGAACCAATGGCATCTCATTACTCACCACCACTGGGGCTGTACAGCAACTTCTGGGGCTATCCTAATGAACTCCTATGCATCTAAAAGGATTGGGGTCAGGGGGACAGGTGGATAATTTCAGGCTTTGTGTAGAGAAGTACGTGCCAAGTGCATATGTGCCAGGGACTTGGGGCTTTGGCATTGCAGTTCCATTTTTGGCTCACGCTTCTTTGGTTTCCCATTGGGAGTGAGAGATTAGTAAAATTAAGTTGTGAGTTGGATAATTGTTGGCGAGGCCTTATGGTATGGCAGGTATATAGGCGCACATTGTGTGAGTGCATGTGTCTGAGAGAGCTACATGGACTTTAGGAGGCAACCATGTTCCATTCCTGATGTATTTAATTCCCTTGACTCAAAACCTATTCGCTCAGAGTTAACATTAGGTGTTTCATTTCAGGCCCAGCTTCACAGCAATGGTCAAATCAGCTGCTGGAAAACAGGATTAGAATAGTTAGGTGATTGTTTTTGACCAGCATGTACTCAATGGGCTGAGGGCATCTTCATGTGCTGTAGATCTCTATGAATCTATATTGAGGGAATCAACCTGGGTTATCACACAAAGGGGACACAAGCAATGCAAGCATTCATTTGGACCATTCCCAATCTATGTTACCAGGCCCGTTGTTAAGATCCTGTGTGCTCCATTCCGACAGCTGTTGACCCCTTTGTTTTCAATGAGTTATGAACATTGTCACAATAGCGCACAGGGGCTTGAGGTGAAAATTGACAACCTATGCCCTTTGTTGGGATTTATATCAACTCCCAGCCTGCAAAAGACAATTAACAGACTTATGCCTGGTCTTATAGGGGATAGTTAAACCTGTAGCCTGTTTCACTCCATCAACCTTATCTGTAGCTCAGTTGGCTGGAAGGCTGGTCTGCAATGAAGAGTGATTCCCAAAGTGTGGGTTCAATTCCTGCATTGGCTTAGGTTACCATGAAAGACTCTCCTTCTTAATTTCTCCCCTTGCCTGAGGTGTGGTGAACTTCAGGTTAAATCATCACTAGTCACTTCTCTGTAATGAAAGAGAAGGCTATGGTGACTTTGACACAGAAATAAACTGTGATCTTGAAGTGATGGAGACAACAATGTACTGGTCACCTGAAACATTTGACCAAGAGTTACCTGGTCAGATATAATCTCTTGGCCAGTGTGAGGAAGTGGAATGTGACAGGATAGAGACTGCAGTCAGGGAACAAACTGGCATTGTGGGGGGATGATGATCAGGTGAGGGGAAATCCCAGGTTTTGGAAGTCTCTGCAGCTGCCTTGTAGGAGGTAAAGGAAAGGTTACTCTCAGCTGCTGGCCTGTAAGGAAAACTAGGATTGAGATAAAGTGAAGAGACATTTTGAAGAAGGAGTAAACTGGACTGAAAGCATTAACCCTGATTCTCTCTCCATAGATCTGCTGAGTGTTTCCAGCATTCTCGATGTTAGGTTAGAATTTCAGAACCCGCAGTATTTTGCCTTTACATGAGACAGAGCCCTCCTGGAATACAATCTTTCTGCCTGGCAAATCTATCCTGATGGGGAGGCCATTGCTCCTTGTCACCCACCTCTCTTTCTCCAATTCCCTGCAAATCCCACTCTCTTCCCCGCTTTTCCCAATACTGCTTCCTCCTTGCCCCATTCAGGTCTTGAACTAAACAAACATTTCTGGCCCTGATCTCTCTTGACATCATCAGGACCTTGCATCTAACAAAGGCCTTCGCTACCTTCCTGTGGCTGCCCTCCACCTATTTAACTTCAGGACCTGGTGGGAAGGCAAGTGGGATGACACAGGTTAAATGCTCCCGCCATTTTAACGTTCACTCCCTCTTGGAACTTCTCGTTTCTGCCCAGTTGAAGGGTTACGACTGGGGCTCACAGCAGCTGCTGGCGCAGGTGAGCTACAGCTTAGTTTGCAAAGAAGTCTGCTTCTCACAAACATCTGACGTCAGCCACTTAAACCCAGCTACTGATTCAAGGTTGCAATGAGCTCCCCCATGCTCACAAGCAAGCAACGTGGCCCCCAGCAGGCATTACATGTTGGTAAAAAGTTGTGTGGAAATGTTGATCCAACGTGTCTGGGGCCTGTTACACATTCCCTCAAAAGAGTACTGTGCTCCCAGGAGAGTCCATCAGTGAGGCAGACAGAGAGACAAACACATCAGCAAAACCCGTGGGGAAGGACTGATGGAGACTGACAGGCGCCTGTTATCAGGCTGAAAATTTACTTAAAGAGCAAACAACTGGGCCTGATTCCCCCAGAAATACTCTCGTCATTAGTTTACCAAGTTTACCAAAATTCCAGGAAACCTCCCATAGCATTGCCACGGCTAAGTGTCTTAATATCTCAGTTATAGTAAACGCCTAATCCCCACCTTCTCCTTCAACTTGATTCGTAGAATCACAGAATGGTCATAGCATAGGCAGGTGCCATTTGGTCCATCAAGTCTGTGCTAGGTCTTTGTGACAGCAACTCAGTTAATTCTGCTCCCCTGCCTTTTTTCTCATAGCCCCGCATGTTCTCTTCTGATGATCTTCCAATTCCTTTTCGAAACTCACCAGTGAGTCTGCTTCCACCCCAATGTCAGTCAGTCCATTCCAGAATCCAATTCCTCACTGCGTGAAAAAGTTTTTCCACATGTTGTCATTGCTTTATCTTTGTCAATCACCTCAAATTGTTGTACCCTGGTTCTTGAGCCAATGGGACAAACGGTTTCTTCCTAAGTACCTTGTCCAAAACACTCACTGTTTTTAATTCACGGAGGTAATCCTGTGCTGTGAGTCTGTGCCTTCACAATAATTGGGGGAGTACAGGTTAGCTCAGCTGGCCAGACAACTACTGGTTGGTTTTCAATGTCAACAGCATGACTTCAATTTCTGCACCTGCTGAGGGTGGCATGGTGGCTCGGTGGTTAGTACTACTCTCTCTCAGCACCAGGGACCCGGGTTCGATTCCAGCCTCGGGTGACTGTCTGTGTGGAGTTTGCACATTCTCCCTGTGTCTGCGTGGGTTTCCTCCGGGTGCTCCGGTTTCCTCCCACAGTCCAAAGATGTGCAGGCTAGGTGGATTGGCCATGCTAAATTGCCCGTAGTGTTCAGGGGTGTGTAGATTAGGTTGGTTATAGGAAATGGATCTGGGTGGGATGCTCTGAGGGTCAGTGTGGACTTGTTGGGCCGAAGGACCTGTTTCCACACTGTAGGGGTTCTATGGTATCACAAAGAACCATCTTCTGTGACCTTCAGGTTAAACCACCACCAGCTGTCTCACTGATGGAAAAATGGTCCTATGGGCTATGACAACTTTGCTCTTAATTTCTTGATGACGAAGATGACTTCCAATTCTGACAAAGCTTGACCCATGAGAAAGCAGGGAAGCCCTCTATTGATCTTATCCTGCCTGAAATGGTCACAGCAAGGGTTTCAACTGTGACATTGGGTCAGCCTGTATTTGCCTGTAAGGGTATATCTGGCATGGCTGGAGGATCAGTTAGCAAGGAAACCTTCCTTACAATTGACAGTGCACAGGAGTTTGAAGGAAGTTAAGCTGGTAAACACAAACCCGTGTTACTTATTCAATGCATGCCGACGTTGTCCTTTCCCCACTAACAAACTGCTCCTTGTTTATGCTGTGTGGCTTATTTACCCCTAACCCCTACCCTCACCCCACCAACACTGGAAAATCTTTCACTTACGGTTGAATGATGGTTACAGCGCAAACGCAAGCCATTTGGCCCGTAATGTCTGCTAGCTCTTTGTGAGAGCGCCTCGAGTGTAATGCTATATTAACCCACAGGACTATGAGATGCCAGTTCTCCTGATTTTGATATAAACTGTTAGACAAAAGGTCTGGACCGATATTGCTTTGTTAATCATAGTGAAGTAGAATAAGAGTTAATCACTGAGGAATGATTCCTCTACTTTACTACAACAGTGCAATTCAAATTGCAAATCTCAGCAGAATCTCAGCACTGGACCTGAACCAGATCGGCCTCATCTCTTTGGGTTTTCTCAGGTCAATTACTGAGATTAAATGTAAGAGCAGAAGTAGGCCATTCAGCTCACTGAGTCTACTTTGCCATTCAATGAGATCATGGCTGATCTGATAATATCCAACCCCACTTTCCTGTCTTTTCCCCATAATCTTTAGTCCCCTTACTTAATGACCTAGCCTTGACGGCCCTCTGTGGTAAAGAATTCCACGGATTCACTCCCCTCTGAGAGAAGAAAAGAAGATTTAGTACCAGTAAGCAATAACCAAATTATGTGTATTCAGGAGGGGTAGTAGGGCAATGGTGATGTTCCTGGATTTGTAAATCAGACGCCTAGATGTATGCAGTGGGGACATGGGTTCAAATCCCATCTTGACAGTCAGAGGAATTTAAATTCAATCAGCAAATCTTGGTAATGGAGACCATACAAAACTGAATTATCATTAAAGAACAATCTGGCTCATTTATGTCATTCAGGGAATCTGCCATGGTTACCCAGTCTGGCCCAGCACCAGTGTGGTTGATTCTGAAATGGCCTAAAAAGTCACCAAGTTATCGGTGGCTCACCACTACCTGCTCAAGGGCAGTTAGTAAAGGGCATTAAATGCTGCCAGTGATTCGCGCATCCCAAGCATCAATTAAAAAGAAAAGAACTTTTGTTGTTTTAAGAGCACAAGTGATAGCCGTGAGATGAGAGCTTCACTGCCTGTGAATGGGCTGGATTCCAGATCGAACTGTTCCCACTGGCTCTGCCACCACCTCCTCATCTTTCAGTTCAAGTCTCTGTCAAAGCTCGGAGAGAGTACGGAGTCATGCTGACCTGAGCTCTTCGATATTCGTATCTTTGCAGCTGCACCATCTCCGCCTTCTCCAGATGCCCGGATCATCACCAGGTAGCTCATGTCGTTGGTAAATGGGATTTGCACCGAGTTCTTACTGGTTTCTATCATTTTGATTTCTGATTGATCTTCAGCCTTGTACAGCACCTAAAATAACAAACAGTTTCTTATTAGGATAGCTGTTAGATTACACAGAAAGGCTTGCATTCATCACACTGTCTGTAGCACATCCCACAGAATTGCCTCCAGTGTTTTACATGTGATGAACGATTTCTCAAGTTGATTTTGTGCGTGTGCATGCATGTGGCTGTGTGTGTGCGTGTGTGTGTGTGCGCGTGTGTGTGTGCACATGCATGTGTGTGTGTGTGCGCGTGTGTGTGTGTGTGCGTGTGTGCGCGTGTGTGTGTGTGCACATGCATGCATGTGTGTGTGTGTGTGTGTGTGTGTGTGCGTGTGTGTGTGTGTGTGCGTGTGTGCGTGTGTGCGTGTGTGTGTGTGTCTGTGTGTCTGTGTCACTGTGTGTGTTTTTGAAGACTATATATTGACCGGGACAGTGAAAAACATTTTCTTCTTCAAATAGTGGTATGGGATCTTTCTTATCCACTGGAATCACCGCAAGAAATTGTCCTGGAACGACAGGGCAGAATCTTTTCCATGAGCGGGCTGATCTTGTGGCACAATGGATAGTGTCTCTGCCTTTGAATCAGGAAAGCACCCAGTTCAAATCTCAATCCAGGGCTAGATGGCCGAGCAAGATATGTTGACCGTAGTTAAACAGGTTGGGTATCAACTTGTAAAACCTTTCAACCCTGCACCAAGGCAGGCAGTAAGAGCCGGCAGAGATTCCTGGTTAGCCGTGTGAGAGAAAGAACCTGGTGTCTCTCCCATCACAATCGACAGCCTACAACATGTTTGTAAAACTGTACATTGCCACAGCAACTCAGACTCTCTGGGTGGGGGGGAGGGGTCAACTGGAACAGTCAGCTGGGTGAGCAGTGTGGATCAAACTGGCACCAACAGCACAGGGTTTGAGTGCTCTGTTCTGGATGAGTTGGATTCGGGGGTAATACCCTACCCATGGGTGGAAATTGTGTCCCTGTGGCAGGGAATTAAAAAGAAAATCAAGAACTGTATAAGCTGACATCGAATTTCCCAAACCCCTACCTTGTATCCATTCACAGCAGATTCATTTTCAAAGGCCTTGACGTGATCCCATTTGATCTTGACCCAGGAGCCCACTGACCTCCAGGAGATTTTACCTGGCGGACGGTTTGGAGCTGAGAATACAAGAAGAGAAGAAAATTAAACTCATGACTTCAAGGTAAAACTGGATCAAGTGTACACAAAGTATCCACCTTTGGAATTCTCCAGGTAATCAAACTAAATGAGGCGAACATTTTGGGCACTAATAACCATTGGTGTCATCTACAATTAATGCCTTATTAAAGAAGCAGGGAGTTACATATGCAGATACCCAGAGTCCCAGGCTGTGAAAACACTACCGGCTACTTGTGCGCAGGTAGTAATTCCGAAGAGAAAGAGCAAAATGGAATAGACACGCTCCCATCCTTCAGCATGTGAACAGACCTCCCTAATCAGAATAATAACTGATAGTGAACATTACACATTTGTTCCAGGGTGATGCTAAGGTGTTTCACAGTATATGAAGCCCATGACTAATGCTTAGTCATTTATGAATGAGGTTGATATGAACAGGGGGAAATTCCTGATGGGAATTTATTTTGCCATTTCTAAATTCATTAATAGGCTAATCAGTATTGTCAGCTAGGCCAGAACTGTGGTTGACTCTTAACTGCCTTCTAGGCAATTAGGGACAGGCATTAAATGCTGCCTGGCAGCGACGCCCTCATCCCGTGAATGAATTAAAAAAAAATTCATTGGCCAGTCCGAATAGCCCAGACAAGGTGGTGGTAAACCATCTCCTCGGAATGTTGCAGCCCATGTAGGGTAGTGTTGTTAGGAAGACAGGTCTCAAGAGCAAGAGTAGCCCCAGGAGGCAAATCCAGTAAACATGGCAAAAGAGAACACAAAACAAAGAGCTGCGGATGCTGGAAATCTGGAACAAAAACAGAAATTGCTGATGAAGAGTCACTGGACCTGAAACGTGACCTCTATTTCTCTTTCCACAGGTGCTGCCAGACCTGCTGACTTTCTCCAGCAATTTTTATTTTTGTTGTGAAAGAGATACTGGTCAGACCCATTTTGTACACTTCAAAACGGAGGTTCCGTACGACCAATAGATTCATTTCCAAATATGATATTTTTCCACTTGCTTCTCCTTTGGAAGGCCGTTCAGCCCTTTGAGTTTGTTCTGCCATTCAACAGGTTGAGTATCAATGTAAAATCCTGCCAATAAGATCACGGTTTGTTTTGGTTGGGGTCACAACTCCACTTTCATGTCTGTCCCCAATAGCCCTTGACTCCGATGACCACCAATAACCTTGTTAACACTGCCTTGAATTAATACAATGGCCCAACCTCAAATGTTTTCAGGGGAAGAACATTCCAACACCTTTAAAGAGAAATAATTTCTCCTCAACTCAGCCTTAAAAGCGACACCTGTCAATAGGAATTTTACAAAAGGAATTCCAGGCATTTGACCCAGTGACAGTGAAGGTACAGTGAAGTAGTCATCCGTTAGGATAGTCAAAGAATCCCTACAGTGTGGAAACAGGCCCTTCAGCCCAACAAGTCCACACCGACCCTTGAAGCATCCCACCCAGACCCATCCCCCTATAACCCCTGAACACTATGGGCAATTTAGCATGGCCAATCGACCTAGCCTGCACATCTTTGGACTGTGGGAGGAAACTGGAGCACCCAGAGGAAACCCACGCAGACACGGGGAGAATGTCGCCTGAGGGTGGAATCGAACCTGGGTCCCTAGCTAGATGGATAGAAAACTGGCTGGGCAACAGGAGACAGAGAGTTGTAGTGGAAGGGAGTTTCTCAAAATGGAGAACTGTGACCAGTGGTGTTCCACAGGGATCCGTGTTCGGACCACTGTTGTTTGTGATATACATAAATGATCTGGAGGAAGGTATAGATGATCTGATTAGCAAGTTTGCAGATGACACTAAGATTGGTGGAGTAGCAGATAGTGAAGAGGTCTGTCGGAGAATGCAGCAGAATACAGATAGATTGGAGAGTTGGGCGGAGAAATGGCAGATGGAGTTCAATCCAGGCAAATGCGAGGTGATGCATTTTGGAAGATCCAATTCAAGAGCGAACTATGTGGTAAATGGAAAAGCCCTGGGGAAAATTGATACACAGAGAGATCTGGGTGTTCAGGTCCATCGTACCCTGAAGGTTGCTATGCAGGTCGATAGAGTGGTCAAGAAGGCACACAGCATGCTTTCATTCATCGGACGGCGTATTGAGTACAAGAGTTGGCAGGTCATGTTGCAGTTATATAGGACTTTGGTTCGATCACATTTGGAATACTGCGTACAGTTCTGGTCGCCACATTACCAAAAGGATGTGGATGCTTTGGAGAGGGTGCAGAGGAGGTTCACCAGGATGTTGCCTGGTATGGAGGATGCTAGCTGTGAAGAGAGGTTGAGTAGATTAGGATTATTTACATTAGAAAGACAAAGGTTGAGGGGGGACCTGTTTGAGGTCTACAAAATTATGAGACATATAGACAGGGTGGATAGCAAGAAGCTTTTTCCCAGAGTGGGGCCCGAATTACTAGAGGTCACAATTTCAAGGTGAGAGGGGAAAAGTTTAAGGGAGATATACGTGGAAAGTTCTTTACGCAGAGGGTGGTGGGTTCCTGGAACGCATTGCCAGCGGAGGTGGTAGAGGCGGGCACGATAGCATCATTTAAGATGTGTCTAGACAGATACATGAATGGGCAGGGAGCAGAGGGATACGGATCCTTGGAAAATAGGGGACAGGTTTAGATAGAGGATCTGGCTTGGCGCAGGCTTAGAGGGCTGAAGGGCCTGTTCCTGTGCTGTAATTTTCTTTGTTCTTTGTTCTAAGACACAGTGAAAATGCAAGAGCCAGATTTTAGAAAATGCTTAATAATAAAAAACTGAAAGAACTGCCGATGCTATAAGTCGGAGATATCTTCAGAAATTGCTGCATAAACTCAACAGGTCTAGCAGCATTTGTGGAGAGATGTGAGCATTCCTGACTACTTGGAGAAGGTAGTGGTTCTCAGGAAGGGTCGCTGAATCTGAAACGTTAACTCTGATTTCTCTCCACAGATGCTGCCAGACCTGCTGCGCTTTACCAGCAATTTCTGTTTTTGTTTAGAAAATGCTTTTCTGGATTGAGAGGTTTAATCTCATGTTATGGCATGTTGATGTTTTTGAGAATGAATTTCTTCTATTATAAGAATGCAAATTGTCTAAGGGGCTTTGAGTGGTCTGCTCCTAAAGGCTGTTAGCTTTATACACGTGTGAGAGTGCTGCATGCATGTGAGTGGGGAATGTGTGCAGGCAGTGCATGTTTCTGTATTGTGACCTGCAGGTGGGGACCACATCATTACTTTATCACTATAATGGAACACTCCCCACTTGCCTGGATGAGCTCCAACACCGCTTAAGAACGTCAACGTCACCCAGGCAAAGCACGTATTTAATTGGCAACAAAAACAGAAGTTGCTGGAAAAGCTCAGCAGGTCGGGCAGCATCTGTGAAGATAAATCAGAGTTAACGTTTCAGGTCCCGTGACACTTCTTCAGAACTGATGGTAACTGGTAAAATGTTGGTTTATAAGCAGGTTGGGTGGGGGAAGGGGATAAAGAGTAAATGATACGTAGGCATAGAGCCCAAAGACAGAGAAAAACTGTTCGACAGACAAAGGAGTGGATAACGATCAGGCTGGGAGGGTGAATAGCTATTAATGGAGACTGTTCGTGGCTAACAATAATGGCAAACTGTGTGATAACAAGGGCTGGTGTGTGGAGTAGGGGGCTGGGGCACGGGAGAGTTCAGGCCCTAAAATTATTGAACTCGATATTGAGTTGGGGGTGGGGGGCTGCAGGGTCCCCAAGTGGAAAATGAGGTGTTGTTCTTCCAGCTTGCATTGAAATTCTTTGGAACACCACAGCAAGCCAGAGACAGAGATGTTGGCCAGAGAACAGGGTGATGTGTTAAAGTGGCAGGCAACAGGGAGCTCAGGATGTTTTTGCGAGCAGAATGTAGATGTTCTGTGAAGCGGTCACCCAGTCTAGGCTTCATTTCCCCAGTGTAGAAGAGACCACACTGAGAACAGCGAATGCAGAAGACTAGATTGTGGGAAGTGCAGGTAAAGTGCTGCTTCACCTGGGAAGTATGTTTGGGCCCTGAGATACTGGGCAGAATACTCAGGCCCCTAGCCCACACACCAAGCCTTGTTATCACATATCCTGCCATTACACACTTCCTATTGTTAGCCACCAACAGTCTCCATTAACAGCTACTTACCCTCCTAGCCAGATCATTATCGGCTCCTTTGTCTGTCCAACTGTTCTTCTCCCTCTTTGGGCTCTAACTCTACCTATTGTTTACTCCTTACCCCCTCCCCGCAACCTATCTTCTGCATATAAACCAACATTTTCCTAGCTACCATCAGATCTGAGGAAGGGTCACTGGACCTGAAACGTTAACTCTGATTTCTCTTCACAGGTGCTGCCAGACCTGCTGAGCTTTTCCAGCAACTTCTGTTTTTGTTTCTGATTTACAGCATCCACAGTTCTTTCAGTTTTTACTTAATGGGCACCCAGGCCTCCATCTTCAACTTCATTCCCTTCACCACCTATGCACAATACAGACTGCATGTACAGGACAGAAGATGCACTGCAACTTACCAAAGCACCTTTGACGGCATCCATCCATGTGATCTCTACCATCTAGAAGGATAAGGGCAGCAGATACATGGAAACACTATTACCTGCAAGTTCCCCTCTGAGCCACTCACTCGTCCTGACTTGAAACTGTATCTCTGTTCCTTCAGTATCACTGGGTCAAAATTCTGGAAGTCCCTTTCTAACAGAACTGTGAGTGTGCAATTCAACAAGGCAGCTTGGCACTACATTCTCCAAGTTGTCAGCGATGCCTACAACCCCTGTATTAATATATTTCTTTCATTGTAGATTCCTGTGGCATTCAGTCATGCTAGGATTTCATCCTCCAGTCAGATATTATTTATACAGGTTGCGTATCCTTTATCTGCATTTCAGATAATCAAAAAGACCTAAAAACCAAAGGTGTTTTCAAAAGTGAACCTGAGCAAACCTTTGGATACTCCTGGCTTGGGCCCTTTGGAAAAAACTTTGTTTGGCCCAACTGGGAAAGTCTTTTTGATTCAGTGTGTCAACAAGTTCATTTGGGACCAGTTAAAAAAATGCTTTTAGATCTGTTTAGGCCAAGTGAAGATTTTTACCAATGGATCCAAATTGACTTGAATAGACCTATAGGGGTAAGTTTATCTGAAAACCAAAAATATCCCTTATTCAAAAACCAGTTGGTGCCGAGATTTTCAGACAAAGGATTCCTGATCCGTACCTTCAAACTTTTAGAAGGCTTGGGTTATGTCTCCCCTCTACTTTCTTAAGATCTGAATAAATAACAGCAACGGGATTTTCAGGCCAACTAGCCTGCTCTGCCGTTCAATAAAATTATGGCTCATTTGATCGTGGCCTTTTCTGCTTGTCACTGCTTGATTCCTTGTCAAGCAATATCTTGTAATCTCTTCTAACCTCTTCCATCAGCCAGAAGTTACAAAAGATTAAACACACATAACAACAGATTCAAGAACAGCTTCTTCCCCGCTGTTATTAAACTTCTGAATGGACCTCTCAAATTTCAAATCTCATGTCGATCTTGCTTCTTGTGCACGTTCTTTGCAGCTGTAACTTTGTGTTGCTCGCTCAATCACCCTAAGATCTTTGTATGGAACAATCTGCTTATACTGCACGCAAAACAAAACTTTTCACTGTACTCGAGTACATGTGGCAATAATAAACCAAACTAAAAAAAATCAAATCGATATGTTTTCTTCAGTATTCTAACCACTCTCAGCATCGGGAAACTCCTCCCCATTATCCATGACTATTTCACGTCCAGGAGTAGTTAACTTGAGTGGAAGATTAGGCCTTCAATTCTGGCACAAGCTTTAATATGAAGACACCAGCTCTATACTCACGTGCTTTCTTTGTGGTGACAGTTGTAGAGGGACTGGAAGGACCACTCCCAGCGCTATTGTAGGCTCTGACTTCCACATGGTATAGAGTGCTGGGCTTCAGGCCTGGGACACGAGCTGACAACGCCGGCCCTGGCATTCTAACGCGATCAGCCGAAGCCTTCTTATCGTTGTCTCTCCAATACCTGATCTTTGGAGGTGAGAAAGGTGATAAACAAAACAAAAACGCAGAGGAGAAAGAAATTGAGGAGGGTTAGAAGAAAATAACAGAGTCAAAAACAAAGCGTTGGGTAAATTGCATCAGATTGCTTCAAATTAATGTCTCAGAGGGTCATTCTGACTGTGCGCCATGGTGTAGAATGGGTCAGTGAAGGGAGGTAATGGTTTAGTGGCATTGGCGCTAGGCTAGTAATCCAGAGACCTGGGTAAGCTTAAAACCTTAAGTAATGGAAACAGGAGTAGGCCGTTCAGCCCTTTGAGCCGATTCTGCCATTCAATTGGATCATAGCTGATCTGATATTCCTGCCTTTTCCTGTAAGCCTTGATTCCTCAATTGACCAAGCATCTATCAATCACAGCATTAAACATACACAGGGACTTTGTCCCCACAGTACTCTGTGGCAAGCAGTTCCAAAGACTTACAACCCTCTGAGAGAAGAAAGTCCTCCTCACTGCAGTCTTAAATTGGCACCCCTTAATTCTGAGAATATTCTGGGATTTCCAGTTTAAATCCCAGCATGGCAGATGGTGGAATGTGAATTCAATAACAAATCTGGAATTAAAAATCAATTGTCATATTAAAAAAAATGCAGTTTACTTGTGTCATGTAGGAAGGAATCCACTGGCCTTACCTGACCTGGCTAAAGTTGACTCCAGACCCACAGAAATGTGGTTGACTCTGAAATGGCTGAGAAAGACACTTGGTTGTGACCAAGGGCAACTAGGGATGGGCAGAAAATGCTGGCTCAGCCAGCGACACCCACAACCCATGAGTGAATTATAAAACAAAGATGCTGGAAATGAATTTTGGTCTGATTTTTAATCAACCTGTTCAAACATGTTATCGTGCGTGACTAGGGGAGGTGGGACTTGAAACCAGACATTCTGGAGCAGAGGAAGGGACATTACTATTGCACCTCAACAGCTACTTTCCAGTTGTATTACGAGGACATCCCACTTGATTGGCATCCCATCCACCGCCTTCAACATTCTCTCGTTTCACCACTGTCACACAGTGGCAGCAGTCTGTACCATTTACAAGATGCATCGTAGTAACTTAATCCTTCAGGAGCACCTTCCAAGCCTGCAACCACTAGCATTTAGAAAGACAAGGTCAGAAGGTGCATGGGAGTGCTACTGGCTGCAAGTTCCCCTCCAAGCCACACACACCAGCCTGATTTGGAAATATATCACTGTTCCTTTAGTGCTACTGTATCAGCCTCTGGGAATTCCCTTCCCAATGGCGCTGCCATCATCCCTATATCTCAAGAACTGCAGCAGTTCATGAAGGCAGATCACCATCACCTTCTCCAGGGGCAATTAGGGATGGGCCATCAATGCTGGCCCATTCAGTGACACTCACATCCCACGTAATTGCCAGAGACCTCCGATTCAACAAAACACAGCCCTTGGTATAAACTTCAGTCTCCTGTCTGTTTCCATGCAACATATCAACTCCCTGTGGATATTATTCCATTGCATGTTTGGGCAATGCCACAGCTATGTGCAGCAATGAGCAGGCAGGTATCGAAAGGGTTACGTCAATGCTCCGAGACTGAGCTGCACCTGGTTGTCATAAAGGTGACACTCCCCTGGAATGTCCCCAGCAAGGGAAGGGTCCCTTTCTGTCATTTCCAAATTTTGGAGATGTCTCTTCACAATAATGTTGAGAGAAAAAGTAGTATTTCCAACTTGTTTTTCAATATTCCTCTGTCCTCTGTTGACAAAACGTAAATAACATTACCGACAGCCACAGTAACTGAAGTCATTGGATATATTCTTTGGGGAATTCAGAGATAGATAGATTTTCTGAAGAAGGGTCTAGGCACGAAACGTCAACTTTCCTGCTCCTCTGATGCTGCTGCATCACTGTGCTCGGCCTGCTGTGTTCATCCAGCTCTACACCTTGTTTTCACTGGGGAATTGCTCTGTCTGAGTCATTGATTTCTGTTGATGTTGGATCCAGTCTTTGCCTTGGGCCTGGATTTGTTTTGTTCTCACAGTCAGTTTTATACAGTAACACAATGCCACCAAGCAGGAACAATGTTACCCATCCATGTGCAGAGGCACAGTGGCACAATCTGGATTCCTGTTGAATCATAGTCCTCTTGTATACTTGTGTGTGAAAGATTGTGATCGCTGTCCAGAATGGCTGCTTGAATTGGGAGAACGCACTACATTATCACTTAGGGCACTGTGAAATTCCTCTGAGCTCCGGCTATGTGAATTCGCCTGAAGCATGGTGAGAAACCTCCAGGAGAAAGCGTCGGGAGGATTTTTGTCAACATCCCTGTCCAGTGCTGTCTCTTGTGCTTTCAGCTAATACTGCCCCCTTCACACTGAGATATTACTCAGGCAGCAGTGTGTGTCTGCACACACACTGACCCTGCGGCTCCTTCTCACTTCAACTGATTTCCTAATGTTGATCTTGCCTAGCGCACACCCTGTGTAATGTAACTTGTAAGTCTCCGTCTAGATTTTTTTTAACCCTATGATCCGGTCTGTGTGGAGTTTGCATGTTCTCCCAGAGTTTGCGTGGGTTTCCTCCGGGTGCTCTGGTTTCCTCACACACTCCAAAGATATGCAGGCTAGGTGGATTGGCCATGCTAAATTACCCATAGTGTTCAGGGATGTGTGAATTAGGTGGATTATAGGGGGGTGGGTGGGGGGGGGATGCTCTGGGGGTTGGTGTGGACTTGCTGGGCCGAACGGCCTGTTTCCACACTGTAGGGATTCTATGATGATGACTATGATCTGCTTGTATTGTTCGTAAACAAAGCTTTTCACTGTACTTAGGTACACGTGACATTAACGTGAAACGTCAAGCTTTCCCGCTCCTATGATGCTGCTTGGCCTGCTGTGTTCATCTAGCTCCACACCTTGTTATCTCGGATTCTCCAGCATCTGCAGTACCTATTATCTCCAATCAATCAATCCTTTTGTACTGCAGCACTTCTTTATTTACGTCTATACACAGAAAGTTAACATACTGCTCTCAATTACAATGTCTAAGACCACTCTCTTCGC
>JAHRHZ010000028.1:31878199-31890784 GCA_024137785.1 Ginglymostoma cirratum | reverse complement strand
AGCAGGCCAGGCAGCATCAGAGGAGCAGGAAAGCTGACGTTTTGGGTTGGGACCCTTCTTCACAAAATTTTCTGAAGAAGGGTCCCGACCCGAAACGTCAGCTTTCCTGCTCCTCTGATGCTGCCTGGACAGCTGTGTTCATCCAGCTCCACACTGTTATCTCAGACTGGTGCCTTCCCTCTTCCTGATTATAGAATCATACAGTACAGAACAGGCCCTTTGGCCTATTGAGTCTGCACTGACAAAAAAATACTTTCCAGCACTTGGTCCTTAGCTTTGAACATTACACATTTTCAGTGCTCATCCATGTACTTTTTGAAAAGTTGTAAGGTTTCCCATCTCAACTACCCTCCCAGGCAGTGCACTGCTGACCCCCACCACCCTCTGGGTGAAAAGACTTTTCCTCGAATCCCCTTGAAACATCCTGCCTTCCACTTTTGTCTGCACATTACTGACACTTCAACGCAGGGGAATAGCAGCTTTCAATCCACTCTGTCAATGCCCCCAACCCCACAACCCCCACCATTCACACACACACACAACACACACACACACGCACACATCGCAGACACAGGCACACATAAACACACGCGCACACACGCACTGACGCACACATCGCAGACACACACACGCACACATACGCGTGCACACACACACACACACACATACACACACACACACACAGTTGTTCCCCTTACGGAAGAGTCATCTAATCAGTTACGTCTTCGCGATTCACGAATTGCATTCAAGCACGCACAGAACACCCAGGCAAGGGGATTCACCAATCAGCAGCTCACCTCATAGCCCAGAAGAATACCATTCATGGTGACCTGTTCGACAGGACGCCAGCTCACCTCAATTTCGGAAGAGGAGAGGCTTTTGGCTGACACCTCAGAGGGGGCAACACTTGGTTCTGAGGGGAGAGAGAAAGACTGGTGAGTAATTTGTTGAGAGATGGGTGTGATGGTTAGTAGACCATCAGACTGTACAGTAAGTGGCCTGTGGACAAGACACATTGAGGAATTTACATTTCCAACATTCACTCTCTTGGCCAACAATTGAGGGCGGTGTGAAGCCATGGAAGTCAACTGGTGTCCATTTGGTCTTATAGCTTTTTGTTAAGATTCCTCACTGTGAAGTAGCACTCGTCATCCATCATAAGTCTTGAAGCCACTCTTAAGGAAGAATAACAAGGCTTTGGAGAGAATGCAGATGGGATTTGCTGGAAATGGATGACCACAGTCAGGAACGTGGGAGCAGGAGATGGCCATTCAACCCCTTGAGCTTTCTTCACCATTCATTGCTGATCATCTATCTCACCACCATATTCCTGCATTATCTCCATATCCCATGAATAATTAGTAACTATTACTCTCCGACTTAAACTTACTTAATGAATGAACTTCCACAGCCCTCTAGGTAGCCAACTCCAGAGACAGACCATCTTCTAGTGAAAGGGCTCTTCCTCGTCTCAGTCCTAAATTCCCACTGTCTTACTCTAACATTGTGTCCCTAGTTCCAGACCCCACAGTTAGGGGTTATCTGGAGAGGTAACCTGAAACAATAGAAGGTTATCAGGAGAAGTAACATAGGAATAGCAGGAGGTTATCTGGAGACAAAAACAAAGTTGCTGGAAAAGCTCAGCACGTCTGGCAGCATAGGTGAAGGGAAAAAAACAGAGTTAACGTTTTGGGTCTGGTGACCCTTTCTCAGGACTGGAGTTATCTGGAGAGACTAGAGAAGCAGAAGGTTACCTGGGGAGCCAACCTAAGAGAAGCAGAAAGCTACGTGGAGAGACTGGGAAGCAGGAGGTTACCTGGAGAAGTAACTTGATATGCAGGAAGCTACCTGGAGAGACTGTAGAAGCAGGAAGTTACCTGGAGAGGTAGCCTGGATGTACGGGAAGTTACCTGGAGAGACTGGAGAAGCAGGAAGTTACCAGGAGAAGTACCCCGTGTGTATGGAAAGTTGTCTTGAGAAGCTGGGGAAGCGGGAAGTTACCTGGAGAGAGTGGGGAAGCTGGGAGCATTCTCTGTTGGGTAGAGATGACAGGTAAGTTTGTAAAATTGTTCAAAACTTTGCAGGGTTTTGACAGAGTGAATAAGGAAAGCCTGTTTCCACCGAGAGAAAGGTCAGTAAGCTGAGGACCACAGGTTTAAGCTAAATCAAGTCCAGGTAGGAAATTAGGAAAATTTTGACATGTGTTGCATTTAGAGTTATAACCTGAACTGTACTCCGAAAGGCTGGTGGAAGCAGACTCAATAACACCATTCAAATGGAAATCGGATTAATTCCTGAAAAGGAGAAATTTATTGAATTGCGGGGAAAGAATCATTGAAAGATTACAAAACAGGAGGCCATTCAATCCATCTTGCCCATGCTGGCTCTATGCCAGACCAATTCCATTAGTCTCACTCCCTCACCCTCTCTCTTACAGCCCTGTAATCATTTCTTGCACTTAAAAAGTGAATATACAACTCAATTTTAAAAGAAGAAAATTGAATCTGCCTCCACCTCACAGTGCAGCCCATTCCAGATTGCAACCACTTGCTGAGTAAAAACATTTTACTCAATTTCACCTCTGGTTAATTGATAATCACTTAAACTGGCGTTCTTAAGTCCTTGACGCTTCTGTCAATGGGAATTAGAATCTCAATTATCAACCTGGTTCAGACCCCTTGTTGTTTTGAACACCACTACCAAATTTTCCTCACCATTCTCTTCACTATGGAGAACAACTCCAGCCTCACCAACTAAGCCTTATCATTGAAATCTCACCTCACTCAAGAGTACGTGATTGGGACCGATTGGATAGCTCTCTCAAAGAGCCAGTACAGAGGTAATGGGCCAAACTGCCTCCTACTGTTCTGTAATTCTCTGAATAAATTACCCAAATGGTTTGGCGCATCTACAATTACAGGGAAGAATGACAGAAACATGAGGACAGTAGTAGGCTATTGTGCCCTTAGAGCCTACTCCACCACTCAATATGATCATGGCTGATCATCCAACTCAGTCCCCTGTTCCTGCTTTTGCCTCATGCCCTTTGACCCCTTTAATCCTAAGAACCATATCTAACTCCTTCTTGAAAATATTTGATGTTATGACCTCAGCTGTGTTCTGTGGCAGACAATTCCACAGGCTCCCCATTCTCTGGGTGAAGACATTTCCCCTCATCTTAGTCCTACCCCGCATTCTCGAGAATCCCTTGTTCTGGACTCCTTGGTTATTGGGAACATCCTTCTTGTGTTTGCCCTGTTTAGTCGTAAACGAAATTATGAAGTTCAGGACTTGAGCACGGGTAACCTCAGAGGGATGGGAACAGCAGCCTTACCTTCTTCTGCAGAGTAGACAATCGCAGGCTGACTGTACGGCCCCTGACCCTTATTGTTAAAGGCTTTCACCTTCACCTCGAATCGGCTGTACGATGCAATTGTATCATTCCGGTAAACGTATCGTGAGGAATCAGCTCCCAGAACCTTTGCGTTCTTCCATTCCCTGGTCCCTTCTTTTCGGAACGTGATGATGTAACCAAATCCATCGCCGTTCTGGTACTCACGAGGCACGGGCTGGAAATGAATCCATTAATAAATGGGAAAGTTAACCTTTAGAGAGGTATTTCAAATGCTCAGCCTGACTCCCAGGCAGGCCTGTGGCTCAGTGGTTAGTGCTACTGCCTCACAACACCAGGGACACAGGTTCAATTCCAGCCATGTGGAGTTTGCACATTCTCCCAGTGTCTATCCTCTGGTTAGGTGCATTGGCCATGCTAAATTGCCTATAGTATCCAGGGACATGCTTAGCAGCATAGTGTAAAGATGACAATCTCTCCATCAAAGTTAGCAAAACAGAAGAGCAGGTCATTGACTTCAAGAGGCAGAGTGGACAGCATGCCTATGTCTGCATCAATGGTGCTGAGGTGGAGATGGTTGAGGGCATCAAGTTCCTGGGAGTGACAGTCACCCAGAATTGCAGGGATAGGGTAGAGGAGGTGGGTCTGGATGGGATGCTTCCCCAGAGGGTTGGTGTGGACTGAATGGCCTACTTCCACACTGTGGGGCTTCTGTGATTGCACTTTTCCTGAAGGAGCTGGTCCTTACTTGTGCCAGTGACTCGAGCCTCATATTAAGCATTTGTCCACGATCCATCATTGACTTGCAACTGGGCATATCAGGTGTGTGCTTTAACCACAGGTTAAAGCACATCACAAGTGAATGTGAAACAAAAACAAATTGCTGGAGAAACTCAGTAGGTCTGGCAGCATCTGTGGAGAGAGCAACAGAGTTAACATTTTGGGTCCAGGCCAGGCCTGCTGAGCTTCCCGGCAATTTCTGTTTTGCTCCAGACTCCCAGCATCTTTGTTTTATTTCAGGTGAATGTGGTATTCTCTGATATAGTAGGTACTGCAGATGCTGGAGAATCTGAGATAATAAGGTGTAGAGCTGGATGAACAGAGCAGGCCAAGCAGCATCAGAGGAGCAGGAAGGCTGACGTTTCAGGCCTAGACCCTTCTTCAGAAATGGGGGAGGGGAAGGGGGTTCTGAAATAAATAGGGAGAGAGCGGGAGGTGGATAGAAGATGGATACAGGAGAAGATAGGTGGAGAGGAGACAGACAGGTCAAAGAGGCGGGGATGGAGCCAGTAAAAGTGAGTGTAGGTGGGGAGTTAGGGAGGAGATAGGTCAGTCCAGGGAGGATGGACAGGTCAAGGGGGTGGGATGAGGTTAGTAGGCCAAACAAAACAGAATCCCCCTCGTCCTCACGTACCATCCCACCAACCTCCGCATCCAACACATCATTCTCGGACACTTCCGCCATCTGCAATCTGACCCCACCACCAAAGACATTTTTCCCTCCCCACCCTTATCTGCTTTCAGGAGGGACCACTCTCTCTGTGACTACCTTGTCCGCTCCACATTCCCCTCCAGCCCCACTACACTCGGCACTTTTCCCTGCAACCGCAGGAAGTGCTACACCTGCCCCTACACCTCCCCCTTCACCCCCATCCCAGGCCCCAAGAAGACTTTCCACATCAAGCAGATGTTCACCTGCACATCTGCTAATGTGGTATGCTGCATCCGCTGTTCCCGTTGTGGCCTCCTCTACATCGGAGAAACCAAGTGGAGGCTTGGGGACCGCTTTGCAGAACACCTACGCTCGGTTCGCACTAAACAACTGCACCTCCCTGTCACGAACCATTTCAACTCCCCCTCCCATTCCTCAGATGACATGTCCATCCCGGGCCTCCTGCAGTGCCACAACGATGCTACGTGAAGGTTGCAGGAACAGCAACTCATATTCCGCTTGGGAACCCTGCAGCCCAATGGTATCAATGTGGACTTCACAAGCTTCAAAATCTCCCCTCCCCCAACCGCATCCCAAAACCAGTCCAGCTCGTCCCCGCCTCCCTAACCTGTCCTTCCTCCCACCTATCCCCTCCTCCTGCCTCAAGCCCCACCCCCATCTCCTACCTACTAACCTCATCCCACCCCCTTGACCTGTCCGTCCTCCCTGGACTGACCTATCTCCTCCCTAACTCCCCACCTACACTCAGTTTTACTGGCTCCATCCCCCCCTCTTTGACCTGTCTGTCTCCTCTCCACCTATCTTCTCCTGTATCCATCTTCTATCTGCCTCCCGCTCTCTCCCTATTTATTTCAGAACCCCCTTCCCCTCCCCCATTTCTGAAGAAGGGTCTAGGCCTGAAACGTCAGCCTTCCTGCTCCTCTGATGCTGCTTGGCCTGCTCTGTTCATTCAGCTCTACACCTTGTTATCTCTGTGGTATTCTCTAATTTCCAAACTCACATGCATTTTTCAGCAAAGGGACCTGGAGCTGGGGCAGTAGCTGAAATTTTCTTTTCCAGATTCCATAAATGCTGAAACCAAATCTCGTAGGCCATAGTTTCACAATCTCAGGCAAGTCTGACCAGATCAGGTTTCTTTAACTTTGAAAGAAGGCTGAGGGGTGATGTAATATACTCACAGAGAGGTAATAGCACTGTTAGGCCCTTCAACCCATCCAGTCCATATCGGCTCACTCCAAGAGCAGTTCAGGTCACACCATTTCTTCTCCCTTCCCTGTCACCCTGCAATCTTTTTTCTCATTTCAGGTAATTACTAAAATTACTTTTGATCTGCCTCCATCATACTCTCCGCACTTTCCTGATCTGCAACATTCACCTTTTCTTCAAGTTATCTCTGGTTCTTAATGACCTTTAATCTGGTTTTTGAGACTTTTTCCAAATGGAGCTGGTTTGTGTTGTCATGAGACCTGTGGCTTGGGTTCAACTTGGCAGATTGGACAGTTGTCTATCCCTGACTTTGCTGATAGTTTGTGTCCTGCAATAGAGTCTCCTTACCTAACACTAGCTGCTGTCTGGCTGCAGCAGGTTTCTGCAAACTCTTTCCTTTATACAATTACACAAAATTCTATTTTCTGCCAGTCCATCACTCACTAGTGCAGACTATTCCATCCTTTTATCAGAGTCTCTTGCACACAGCAGCTGACGTCACTGTTACACTATGATATACATCACTGTCTCACTATTACGGGTGACACGATGGCTCAGTGGTTAGCCCTGCTGCCTCACAGTACCAAGGACCCGGGTTTGATTCTGGCCTCAGGTGACTGTCTGTCTGGAGTTTACACGTTCTCTCCATGGCTGTGTGGATTTCCTCCGGGTGCTCCAGCTTTCCCCCACACTCACAAAGATGTGCAGGTTAGGCGGGTTAGCCATGGAGAATGCAGGGTTACAGGGATAGGGTAGGGGGTAGGTCTGGGTGGGATGCTCTTTGGAGGATCGGTGTGGACCCGATGAGCTGAATACTCTGCTTCCACACTGTGGGGATTTTATAATCCTATCTGTTCCCTTTAACAGGAAAGGTCTCTCTCCATCTCCTCTGTCTAAATGCGTCATTTTGATTTTGAATCCTCTATCATATCTCCTTTCAATCTTTGCTTCTCTGAACAGAACAACACCAGACCCTCTAATCCATTCACGTAGCTAAAGTTTCTCTTCCCTGGAAACATCTTCATAAATCATTTCCCAGGCTTTATTTAGTTTCTAAATTGCAGTGCCCATGATGAGACTCTGCATTGCAGTTGAGATTGAAGCAGTATTTCAGTAAGGTTCAAAGTAACTGCTTTGTTTTCGCACTCTAAGCCTATTTTTATAAAGCCCAAGTGTGCCTTTTTAGTTACTTTCTCAACTGGACCTACTACCTCAAGTGATTTGTGCACATCCATTCCCAAGTCTTTAAAGGACCTTTAAATCAAGGTATTTAAAAGTTGTAAAACGTTTAACAGGGTTCAAGTCGAAGAGATATTTCCATTGCTGATGGGTGGTTGGGGTTGGAACTGACAATGAAACCCAGAAATATAAATATCAGAAAGTCATGCATAAGTCCAATGGTGAACTCAGAAGAAACAACTTAGAAACACAGAGTCATAGAGCACAGAAACAAACCCTTTGGTCCAACAAGTTTATGTAGACCATAATCCCGAACTAAACTAGTCCCACTTACCTGCACTAGGCCTGTACACTTCCAAACATTTCTTAATCAAGTGCTTATCTAAGTGCCTTTTAAATGTTGTAACTGTTCCCACATCCATCATTTCCTCTGGAGGTTCATTCCACACACAAACCACTCTATGTTAAAAAAGGTGTGGGGCTGGATGAACACAGCAGGCCAAGCAGCATCATAGGAGCAGGAAAGCTTGACGTTTCGGGCCTAGACCCTTCATCAGGAATGGGGGAGGGGAAGAGGGTTCTGAAATAAATAGGGAGAGAGGGGGAGGCAGATAGAAGATGGATACAGGAGAGGATAGGTGGAGAGGAGGCACCTATACTCACCTTTACTGGCTCCATCCCCGCCTCTTTGACTTGTCTGCCTCCTCTCCACCTATCCTGTCCTCTATCCATCTTCTATCTGCCTCCTGCTCTCTCCCTATTTATTTCAGAACCCTCTTCCCCTCCCCCATTTCTGATGAAGGGTCTAGGCCCGAAACGTCAAGTTTTCCTGTTCCTATGATGCTGCTTGGCCTGCTGCGTTCATCCAGCCCCACACCTTGTTATCTCGGATTCTCCAGCATCTGCAGTGCCTTTTACCTCTATGTTAAAAGACTCTCCCCAGGTCTTTTTTAAATCTCTCTCCTCTCACCGTAAAAATATGCTCCCTAGTCTTGAAATCCTCCACCCTAGGGAAAAGACCCTTGTCATTTACCTTATCTATGCCCCTCATTATTTTATAAACACACAGTTCAGAAAGTGGAATTTGCTACTGCAGGGAGTGGCAGACTGGAGAGTATAATTAATATAACGGGAAGTTGATAAGTACATGGATAAGAAAGGGATGGAAGTATAAGCTGAGAAGGTGAAATAAAATAAGGGACAAGACCACCGAATCATTATTCTATAGGGCAAAGTGTTATGGCAATCCTTAGCCTCATCTGAGATTTTTTTTTGTATTTGTCCCTGATGTGCTGGCAAGAAGGAAGGGCCAATAAAGGCTATGCCTCTTACGGTTGAAAACAAAGCGGTTGCTTTTGTCTAGAAGCTCCGGTTCTAACCTATATCTTCCAGTTTGCAGTTGGAGAGCCTTCGCACTGTAAGCCTGGGATCGTCCCAGTTCCAGACGTGGACCCTCTTTAATACATACCGTCCACAATATTGTGACCTCATGCTGATCTCCACCTCCTCCGCTAATGTTTGATGGAGCAACTGTCGGAGCTAGGAAACACAAAGTGGGATACATTTAACCGTAAGAATGGAGCTGTATATAAGGGCATATACAGTATCAAGACAAAGAAAAACTTCATTAGGCTCAGCATGTATTCTTGGCTGAGAGGTTGGATATCCATTAGACTGTTGACACATCTGACCTCCAAGAAAAACTACTTGTTTAACAGCTCTAGCTCTCTGCTGCATTTAACACAATGCAGCAGACTTTGTTTTAACCAGCATCTTATCAACTGGCTGTCTTGATAAACCAGCAAATATTGTATACCTCAAATACAGCAATCTACATGTATTGATGCTGTAAATAAAGTTTAACAGTGATGTGTATTCCCTCTGAATTACGTTTCTATTACTTACTATGTGTTTTCTCATTGATTTCAGGAGGTGTGTTGATGATCTTACATAGATTTTTTGTGAGATGCTGATGTCTTGAAGTTTCGCTTCAAGGTCAGGGTTTACTGCAGTTATGTTTACCTCTTGATTATCTGGAATATTTGATCAACCAGCACACTCCTGGTCCCATCAATGCCAGTTAATAAAAAGGGTGCCGTATTTGTTTACGCAAGATTGAAGTTTCAAGAGCCTGCAGCATCTGCAATATTTTAAAGGATCTTGATAATTGACATTTTTATTACCCTGTAGTTAAGGGACTTTTGTTTTCATAGTAAGAAGCCATGAATGATTTTCTTTTAAAGCATTTCTTATACAAACAATTGCCACTATATAATTCAGTGGTTACATACAGAGTACAGGAGAGGCGATGGCCCAGTGGTATTATCGCTGGACTGTTAATCCAGAGACCCAGATACTGTCCTCGGGGAACCGGGTTTGAATCCTGCCACAGCAGATGATGGAATTTGAATTCAGTGAAAAAGGAAAAATCTGGAATGAGGAAAGATGACCACAAATCGTTTGTTGGAAAAACCCCTACCTGGTTCACTGAGGAAACTGCCATCGTTATGTGATCTGGCCTACATGTGACTCTAAACCCATAGCTGGATGTTAACTGCCCTTTGGGCATTTAGGGAAGGACAATAAATGCTGCCCTAACCAGCAATGCCCTCTTCACATAAATGAATAAATTACAGTGAGTCGATGGACATGGAAATGTGATAACTAGGTATGGGGGTACTGGGAGCCATGAAGGAGGTGGATAGAGGGGCATAGGTAGCATGGATGGTACATGATGAATGTGTACATGTGGGGTGGGGGGTGGTGACTGTGTGCAAGGGGTAGGGCTAGAGGCTCTTCCTTTTATTGTTATCATTGGGGGTGAAGTCCCACAGCATCAAGACAGGCCTTTTAAACAGCCCACCCTGGCACGGGTGAACCCGAGAGGCAGTCTCTGAAACACTTCTCCGTTCATCTGCCCCCCAACTGCAGCCCACTCCCGCCATCAGTGAAGACCTCTGTTCCTGTGTGCACTTTCTCCCAACATGAGTGTGTCAAGTTCTGGGAATTTTGCTGACTCCCTCTACCGCCTCGAAGATAAAAATCCAGCTCACAGCCCTGTCTCTTTCTCTCTCTCCGCTGATGCTACGTGATCTAATCCATCACAACGGACCCTAGGGTTTAAAAACCAGGTGGGAAAACACACCCGACGCTTCATCAGAGGCTGCACTGAGGATGTTACCAAGCACGGTAATGAAACGTCTGCGGGACAACAAACCAGCTCAGCGACTCAACCAACCTCAACAACCTCAACCCGAGCTACAGATCTACTCCAAAACCTTAGCTACCTGACCAGCTGAGTTTCCAGTTCTCAGCACTTACAGTATTTATTATAGTGTTACTAGTAGCTGGGGTTCTCCATGTTTGTAGTAGGTCTCAGTAATAAGCCACAGCAAGGTTGCAACTGAGGGTGAGCGGTGCTGAAAGTTATGTCACTTACCCGCTTCTCTGGTGCGTATTGTTTGTGAGGGCAGGCTGGGGTCACCAGTCCCTAGAATGTTCTTGGCGATGACTCGGAATTCATAATCCATCCATGGCGTGAGGTTGGTTACCCAGGCTGTCTCTGCGTTGCCCTCAATATGTTGCGGAACTTGCCAGATGCAAATGAAAAGGAAAGAATCAGACATTGGCTGCTGCACAAACTGGGACAAAAACTGCATTTTCTGCTTTGGGGACCCTGTAGCCTTCTGGAGTCAACATTTGAGTTAATAACTTTAGGGCTTGAGCTCTCCCGTGGCCTTACTCTAACCACCACACACCAAGCCCTTTTTATGACATAATCTGCTATTATATCCAATGCAGTATTAGCCACTAACAGTCCCATTACTAGCTATTCACCTTCCCAGCCAGATTGTTATCCATTCCTTTGTCTGTCCAACTGCTCTTCTCTCTCTTTATGAAGAAGATAGGGTGGGAGACGAGGGTAAGGAGTAAACGATAAGTGGGGATAAAGCCCAAAAACTGACATTTTCCTAGCTACCATCAGTTCTGAGGAAGGGTCACTTGACCTGAAACATTAAGTCTGATTTCTCTCCATAGATGCCGCCAAACCTGCTGAGCTTTTCCAGCAACTCCTGTTTTTGTTTCTCATTTACAGCGTTTGCAAGTCTTTCAGTTTTTGTTCAAAAACTGCATTTACTGGATGCCACAATTAATGAATGTCATGCTGAGCCATTAATGAACAGCAAGATCCCAGTTACTTCTTTTCGTTCCAATCATCTGTGGCTCAGTAGGGAGCCTTTTTGCCTTGGAGATAGAAGGCCAGGTCTTCATGTCACACTCCAGAAAAATTGAACATAGGATCCAGACTGGCACACCCTGCGCAGTAGTGGGGCGTCTGACACACTGTCGCAGATGCCACCTTCCAAATCATATATTAAATCAAGCCCCCAGCTCTCCACTCATGTGGATGTAAAAGATCCTGTGGCTCCATTGTGAAGATAAGCAAGGGAATTCTCTCTGGGGTCCCAGACCTCTGCGAAAACAAAATTGCATTGCTATTTGTTGGATTTTGCTGCGTGCAAATTGGTTGCTTGTTTTCCTACGTTGCACTTCGCATTGACTACACTTCAAAAGGTAAAGGGCTGTGGGATACACTGAAGTTGTGAAAGTCAAATGGGAACTTTACTGTCTGAAAACCCAGCAGCTAAAAAGGTGTCTGCCCAGAAAGGTGAAGCCGCAACTGGAGAGTTGTGAGTGGTTCTGGTCACCGCATCATAGGAAATACATAATTGCTCTGGAGAGAGTGCGGAGATGATTTACCAGAATGTTGCCAGGGCTGGAGATTTGTAGCTATGAGGAGAAACTCATAGGCAAGGTTGGGGTCATTTACCTTGGAACAGAGAAGGCTGATTAAAGTTGGATGATTAGATTAGGATGATTAGAGTCACACAGCATGGAGAAAGACCCTTTGGTCCAACCAGTCCGTGCTAAACATATTCCCAAACTAAAGTAGTCCCACCTGCCTGCAATTGGCCCATATTCCTCCGAACCTTTCCTATTCATGTGCTCATCCAAATGTCTTTTAAACATTGTAACTGTACCCGCATCCCCACCACTTCCTCTGGCAGTTCATTCCACGCACAAACCACTCTTTGTGTAAAAAAGTTGCTCCTCATGTCCTTTTTAAATCTTTCTCCTTTCACCTTAAAAATATACCCCCTAGTTTTGAACTCCCCCACCTTAGGGAAAAAAAAACTTTGCTTTTCACCTTATCTGTGCCCCTCATGATTTCATAAACCTCTATAAGGTCATTCCTCAACCTCCTAGGCTCCAGTGTAAAAAGGCCCAGTCTATTTTTATAACTCAGACCCGGCATTCCCAGCAACATCCAGGCAAAGAGATAATAGGAACTGCAGATGCTGGAGAATCCGAGATAACAAGGTGTAGAGCTGGA
>JAHRHZ010000028.1:31857089-31877799 GCA_024137785.1 Ginglymostoma cirratum | reverse complement strand
ATGCTGCTTGGCCTGCTGTGTTCGTCCAGCTCTACACCTTGTTATCTAACATCCAGGCAAATCTTTTTTTGAATCGTCCCCAAATTTAATAATATCCTTCCCATAACAGGGTGACCAGAACTGGATACAGCACTCCAGAGGAGACCTCAACAACATCAATTATGAGGGGTAGATTTAGACTAGGCAGCAGGAACTTATTTGCCTGGCAGAGAGGTCAAAGCTTGAGTCTGTGACTTCCAGTTTAAGTGGCAGAAGAGGGGATGTGAGGAAACATCTTTCTTATGCAGTGGGTGGTGCGTGTCCGGAATGCGTTGCCTGAGTTGGTACTGGAGGATGAGACTCTAAGCCCTTTCAAGAAGTGCCTGGATCTACACCTTAGGTGCTGTAAGCTGCAGGGCAATGGGCCATGTGCAGGAAAATGGGGTTAGAAAGGGCATCTGGCTGTCTTCAGGTTGTCATGGACAAGATATACTTTATCACTTCTAATGATTCTATTGGCCAGGAATGTGACATGTGGAAAGGTGGGGAGGCATGTGTGCGGTGTTTTCAACTACTTGATGGGCAGGAAGTGTTGCCAACCCTCATTAGGTGTATTCCTACAGGTTTCATCACATGATCTGAATGCCCGCAAAACAGCCTCCTTTCCCTCCCAAAAATAGGAACTGCTGGAGAAACTCAGGTTTGGCAGCAACTGTGGACAGAAAGCAGAGTTAATGTTTAGAATCCAGTAAACCTTCTTACTTTCCCTATGCCTCCTTCGATAAAAGAAAGAAAGGGATGTATATCATGTTTCTTTGTAACCAACAAATGTCTCTAAAAGCTTTACAGCCAATTAAGCAGATTTGAAGCATAATCACTGCTGTAATCTCGGAAACACTGCAGTCAATTACTGCACAGACAGGAATCCACAAATAGCAATGTGATAACATAAGAACCATGTGGACTGGGAGGTTAAGAAGATGTTTAGCATGTTTGCCTTCATTGCTCAGACATTGAGTATAGGAGTTGGGACTTCACCTGAGAATGTACAGGATGTTGGTGAGGCCTCTTGTGAAGTGCAGTTCTGATCACCCTATTATACGAAGGATGTCATTAAACTGAAGAGGGCTCAGAAAAGATTTACCAGAATGTTGCCAGGAATAGAGGGTTTGAGTTATAAAGAGAAGCTGGATAGGCTGGGAGAGAGGGAAGTTGAGGGTAACCTTATAGAGGTTTATAAAATCATGAGGGGTATAGATAAGGTGAATGCCTTTTCCCTAGGGTGGGGGATTTCAAGACTAGGGGGCATACTTTTAAGCTGAGAGGAGAAAGATTTAAAAAAGTCTTGGGCAATATTTTTCCATAGAAGTGGTCTGTGTTTGGAATGACCAAGGAAGTGGTGGATGCGGCTACAGTTACAGCGTTCAAAAAACATTTGGATAAGTACATGAATAGGAAATGTTTGGAGGGATATGGGCCAGTAGCAGGCAGGTGGGACTAGTTTAGTTTGGGATAATGGTCGGCGTGGACTGGTTGGATCAAAGGGTCTGTTTCCATGTTGTATGACTATATGACTATAAGAAATAGAAAGCAAGATTAGGCCAGTCAGCCCCTGAAGCCCACCCTACCCCACATTCTATAAGATCATGGCTCATCTCCCAGGCCTCGACTCCTTTTCTGTGCCAGCTCCTGATGACCCTCAACTCCTCAATAGTTCAAAAATTTATCTCCCTTCTGTTTAAGTACTACCAGTGATCTAACTTCCACAACTCTCTGGGGTGCAGCGGCCCAGACATTCACTACCCTTTGGGAGATGAAATTCCTTCACATCTCAGTCTTAAAATAGTGCCCCCTTTTTCTGTGACTACATCCCCTAGTTCAAGAGAGTTCCACTAGTCGAAACATCTTCTCAACATCTACCGTGTCGAAACCCCTCAGGATGGACGGTGAATTTATTTTTGTAATTCTGGATAAATATTGGCAGGGACACTGTGGATAACTTCCCTGTTTGCCTGGAAACAGTAGGATCTTTCATATCCAAGCAGGCAGGTGGGGCCTTGGTTTAATGTCTCAGCTGAAAAATCGCAACTCCAAAGTTGCAGCCTGACCTTGTTGCTGGGAAGCTAACATCACTGGACTACTGGTCCAGAATCTCAAACTAATGTTCTGGTGGTGCAAGTTCAAACCCCACCATGGAAGATGGTCAAATTTGAGCCCAAAAAGTCTGGAACGCAACACTGTCATGGAGTCATACAGCACAGAAACAGACCCTTCAGTCCAACCAGTTCTTGCTGTCCATAATCCCAAAATAAACTAGTCTCACGTGCCTGCTCTGGGCCCATATCCCTTCAAACATTTCCTATCCATGTACTTACCTCAATGTCTTTTAAATGATGTAAATGTTCCTCTGGAAGTGTATTCCACGCACGAACCACTCCCTGTGTAAAAAAGTTGTTCCTCATGTCTTTTTTAAATCTTTCTCCTCTCTCCTTAAAAACATGCCCCTAGTCTTGAAATCCCCTACCTTAGGGAGAGGCCCCTTGTCATTCACTTTATCTGTGCTCCTTATGATTTTATAAACCTCTATAAGATTACCCCTCAATCTCCTACGCTCCAGTGAAACAAGTCCCAGCCTATCCAGCCTCTCCTTATAATTCAAACCGTCCACTCTGGTAGCATCCTGGTAAATATTTTCTGAACCCTCTCCATTTCAATAATATCCTTCCCACAACAAGAACCGCACACCGTACTCCAGAAGAGGCCACGCCAACGTCCCGTACAACCTCAACACGACATCCCAACTCCTATGCTCAAAGATCTGAGCAATGAAGGCAAGCTTACTTTCTTAATCACCCTGTCTACATGCGATACAAACTCACAGAATTATGTGCCTGATCCCCCAAGGTCTCTCTGCTCTACAGCACTACCCAAGTTCATTGTAGCTGCATAGCCATTGTCGTACAACCCAACAGACTCACTAATATCCTTTGTGGAAGGAAGCCTGGCCTATCTGTGATCTCAGACCCACAGCAATGTGGTTGCCTTTTTGGGCAATTAGGGGTGGACAATAAATATTGGCCTAGACAGTGCCACCCACATCCCATCCATGAATTAAAAAAAAGAATTTTGCAGAAGTGTTACCGTGCAGAAGGAGGCTATTCAGCCCATCACATCTACACCAGCACATCAAATGAGCATCATCATCTAATGCTGATTTCCTGCTTTTTCCCCATACCCCTACCCATTATCTCTATCAAAGTATCAGCCTTGGAATACGTATCAAGATTGGGATTTAAAAACTGGAATCTTGCGATTTAGTGGCTACAAACTGAGCCGTAGCTTTCAAATCAACTGAAGTGTTGAAACAAAATTAGAACATAAGTGGGCCCTTAATTCCACAAGTCCTTTAATTTTTCTCTTGGTTCTCGGTTATAGCAGTTGCCTGTTGATTAACCTTCAACTTGTACAGTCCGAAGGGAAATCTGGGACAGCTGTGTAGACTGGGTTTGCTGCCTCAGCCCACACATTTACCTGAGGTCTGGGAATCCTTCAACGCACTCCTGCATCTGAAAGTTCAATAGCTTCACGAGATGCAACACCAGCAGAACAATTAAGAACAAACAAATAAATAGCATTTTCCTCCTCCGCACTGCCACCCACAGTTGATTATTTCCAGATAAAAGAAAGGTTAACAGTCCAAACAAGCTGCTCCTGGTAAATTTTGTTTTGGCCTGTTGTGTGGTTAAACTAGGAATCTTGCTGCGGTGAATTTAAAGTGATTGATTTCAGTAATCTCTCTTCCCCCGCCCCCAAGCTGACTTTCCACTGTGCTGCACTGCTGGTCCCAACGGTGTTGGGGGGTGGACATGGCAGTCCATTTATGGGATTTAAAACCACCACAAATAACATCAAAATGAAAAAGAATGCTGGAAATCACAGTGGATGCTGCCTGACCTGCTATGATTTCCAGGACACATTCCAGCATCTGCAGTAATTTGCTCCTAATTCACTCTTTTTGCAGTTATTAAAGAACAGGTTACTTTAAACAGGTAGTAAGAACTGCAGGTTACCTTAAACTTTTTTAAAAAAAATGGTTCTGGCAAGAGGTTGGTCAAAAGGATCAGATTCAAGGATCAGATTCTCCTCTTTTTAAAATTACAGTTTTTAACACAGACTTCCCATGAGTAATTAAAGCAAAATGAGTTTCTATTCATCCTTCGTGTTGTTCTGTAATAATACAACCAATCATTAACAGATGCTGTATTCCCAATTCTTTTCCATACAGTTTTCCAACAAGCAGAAATAATACAAAAGCAATTAAAGACAAAACTATTACCTGTATTCTGATAATACACTATCCCATATTCTCATTGTAACCAAAGTTGCCCTACTTTGAGGATATCTAATAGTTTTTTAGGGTTAGAACTTTTCTAGGAGAAACAATCTGATAATTGATGGCTTGTCGCAGTCCATTTTATTTAGAAATCTCTTTTCTTTCCAACATCTCTTTTATGGTGGCAAGGGCAATTCTGAACTTTTGTTCTCCAGGACATCCTCTTCAAATGAACGTTGTCCCAAATAGAACAATGTACTATGGAAAATTTCCCACCTGACGAAGGTGCAGTGCTCTGAAAGCTTGTGTTTTCAAATAAACCTGTTGGACTATAGCCTGGTGTCATGTGCCATCTGACTTTGTCCACCCCAGTCCAACACCGGCACCTCCACATCATGGCTTCTACTGATGACAGTGTTTTAGCAGCTACAGTGCTTTTAACAATCCTTTTTATTTTCTTGGTTTTCCAAGTCAATGGGCAACTTTTATTTCTCTTTCTCTCGAAGAACATGATTAACCCAAAAATATGAGAATATCCATCTAGAGCACTAATATGTGAAACATTGCTAAAAATTATTAACCTCATATTTTTTGGATTGCCAAAGCTGGAAGCTTGGGTGCACATTTCACAGAATTAAAATTCTGTAACATTTTCTTTAGTCTTAAAACCTGCCTCCATGACTGCAGTCAATAGATTCCAAGCCAGTTGATGAGACTGAAACCAAGGGACCAAGGGCATTTCTGATGAAGGGTCTAGGCCCGAAACGTCAAGTTTTCCTGCTCCTATGATGCTGCTTGACCCGCTGTGTTCATCCAGCCCCACGCTTGTTACCAAGGGACATATTGTTTCTTTTAGAGTTTATTGACTTCCTCATTCTCACATCTTTCATCCCACATCTAATCTCTCAGCTGTCTCCTACATAAAGAATTTTTTAAATAAAAAATCAATCTGTTCAGAGATGTCATGGCACACTTCTGGACTAGAACTTAGGCCTTCTGGTCCAGAAGTAGGAACGCTGCCACTGCACCACAGCAGCCATGCCTTTCTAGTTGTAATTAATAGCCATCATCTGTTTCTCCTAATCTTAAATAAAGACATTAACAAACTTAACAATGCGACTAATAAAACATTAACACGTTTGCCTCTCACAGACTACTACAAATCACATAATTAGTATGCCATCATCACACCCAAATCTTTAAACAGGGAAATGTATCTTAGTATAATGCTAACTATACCTGTTCTGACATTCTTCCATTCATCAGATAGTGATGTTCTGGCTTGTATTATGTACTTGCCAATTGGGCTGTGGTTATCAAAGCCTCTACTCCAACTCAGCAGCACCGAACTATCATTAATTTCTTTCACCACAACACCTCCTGGAGGACCGGGTGGACCTGGGAAACAACAATATCATGCATTTATATAGTGCCTTTAATGTCCAAAAGGGTTTTGACAACACGACAACTAGGCAAAATGTGACTCTGAGATACCACTGTAGACATCACGTTAGGTGACCAAAAATATGGATAAAGTGGTGGGTTTTAAGGAATTTCTCAAAGGCACGAGTTTTAGGGAGGAGAATTCAACATTCATTGGCAGCCAATGGCGGAATGATTAAAACTGGAGATGCTCAGGAAGCCAGAATTGGAGGAATACAAAACACTTGGTGGGTTGTGGGGCTGGAGGGTGATATAGGGATAGAGAATGGTGAGTGCAAGGATGGATTTGGAAATAAAGATGAGAAATTTAGGGAAGGCATTCCAGAGCTTAGGGGTGAGACAGTTGAAAGTACAAACCGCTGCATATCTAGAATTGAAAAGCTATTAGACATCTTGTAACAACTGCACTGAAGCAAGAGACAAAATGTAATCTTTTAGAACTGGGGTAGGGAATGATGATTTAACTCCAACACAAGAAGAGACAACTACAATTTCACAGGAATAGCCTGAAACAAAGAGTCTTATCAGGGTCGTTTCTCTGTGAAATTTTTGGTATCTGGTGCTTACAATGTTTTTTTGTCAGTCTTACGATCGTAGAATCTTACAGCATAAAAGCAAGCTATTTGGCTTATAATGCCTTTGTTGATCTGTTGAAATAGCTGTTTAATTTGGTCCCAAATTCCTGTTAATGCACCATAATCAATCTAATCAGTCCCCTTTGATTTTATCTCCTCGTTTCATAGGAGTTGGAATGGAATATTATTCCGTCACATTTCTAGTACGCTTGAAAAATTAACAGAAAAGTTTACTGCATCTTCCATCTAGTTCTTTTGCCAATTATTTTGAACTCTCTCTGGTGAAACCTGATTTATGTACTTTAATACAAAATTCAGTGTGCCTTTCCTTCTTATTCTGTAAAGTTAGGAGATCCATGTTTTCCAACCTGCCGTAACTATTTGTATACTGAAATATTCATAATTGTGCAATCACTTTATTACTTTAGACTTTATTTTTATTCTAATGATTGTGTATAACTATGCTGTGAATTGCAATTGCTTGTTTCACTCGTATCATCATCGTAAATCAGCACCCAGCTGACTTTATTAATGGAAAAGTCAGATCCCAGACAGGAACCTAGTTTGTTCAATCATGACTTTATTTGTTTTGGTTTTAATGAAGTGGTCTCCTGCTGAAACGTCAGCGCACTATGCAGTGGATTTTGCTTCAAAGTCAAAACTGAAGTTTTTTTACAAAAGGAACAAAGATAAAACAGAACAATCCAAACCATCTATGTTTAATATAAGTTCAAAGGCTCTGAACACATTGTAAAAGCAAAATCCCATTATTTCCAAAATATTCCTTTATAAATTGAAAAGAAACAAATGGCTGTTATATGGTTCACAAAACACCCCCTGTATTGAGCTCATGGCAGTGTCCCTGAATCTGTGCTGAAAACAAAAGTGCTGGAAGTCACAGTGGATCAGGCAGCATCCGTGGAGAGACAGCAAGCTGATGCTTCGGGTCTAGATGACTTTTCTTCAGAGCTAATGTGCTCCTACAGCATTGCTGAATCTAACACCTCCATAGGTTACGTCACCTGGGACTTCAATTTTTAACCTGAAACTGTGATAGTTTCTTCCTGGAGCTGGCATACACTTCAGTGTCACTGCATTTGGCTGAAACAACCATACCTGGAGTTCTATCTGCTCTAGAACCAACACCAACTCTTCAATAAGGACCTAACCTAAGGGGAGGAGATAGATCTAATGATATCAATGCTAGCCTATTAAGTAAAAGACTCAGGTAATGCCCAGGTCCAATTCCCATCATGACAGCAGGTGGAAATTGAATTCAATAAAAATCTCAAAATTTAATGGTGACAACGATTGTTGGGAAAACCCATCTGGAAATCTGCCATCTTTACCTGGTCTGGCCTACATGTGTCTCCAAAGCCACTGCAATGTAACTGACTCTTACCTGCCCTCTGGGCAATTGGGGATGGGCAGAAAATGCTGGCCCAGCCAGCAAAGCCCATATCCTCTGAATGAATTTTAAATAACTATATCTATAGAGTGAGAGGAGGTAGATTCAGAACTGAGATAAGGAGAAACTATTGCTCTCAAAGGGTCGTGAATCTGTGGAACTCAATGCCTAGAGTGCAGTGGAGGCAGAATCAATCAACTGATTCAAGAAAGAAATAGGTATGCTTCCAGTGAAAAGTGGGATAAAGGGCTGCGGGGAGCAGGCAGGAGACTGGAGTTGAGACCAGGATAAGACTAGCCATGATCATGATAAATGGTGGAGTGGGTTCGAAGGGCTGGATTGCCTCCTCCCACTCCTAATCCCTACGTCTCCATGTTATGTTCCTATTTGTGGTCAATCCTTACTTGCCCTTGAACTGAGTAGGGCCATGCCAGTGGGCATTTAAAGTTAACCTCATTACTGTGGGTCTGGAGTCACATGCAGGCCAGACCAGGTAAGGATGGCAGATTTTCTTTTGTAAAAGATTTCAGTGAACAGATTTTTACAACAATTAATGGTAGTTATCCTGGTTACCATCACTGAGACTAGCTGTCAATTCCAGAATTATTAATTGAATTCCATAAGCTACTTCCCTAGTCGGATTTAAGCCATGTCTGTGTCAGAAAGTGGGAAGTTGACAGGAAGAACAGAAGAGCTAAATATTATTTAAATAGGGAAAGACTACAGAAATGTGCAGGCAGAGGGATTTGGGGGTCCGAGTGCATGAATCATAACATTGAGCGGGTAACAGGGAAAGTTAACCAAATATTGGGTCTTTATTTCAAAGGGAATGGATTATTAGAGACATTTTGCTAAAAGTGTACAAAGTACTAGTCAGACCACAGAGAAGGTTCACTTGGGTTGATTCTAGATATGAAGGGAATTTTTGTATGAGGAGAGGCTGGGTGGATTGGGACTGTACTCATTGGATTTTAGGAAAATAACAGGAGACCTTGATGAAATGTATAAGGTTCTTTTGGGGGTTTACAGAGTGGGTGTTGAAAGGTTATTTCTCATTGTGGGAGAGTCTAGGACCAGAGGGCATAATCTCAGAGTGAAAAGTCGCCTATTTAAGACATGAGGGGGCATTTCTTCTCTCAGGGGGCAGTGAATCTGTGGAATTCTTTACCACAGAGGGCTATCGAGGCTGGGTCATAAAGTAAATTCAAGATTGAGAATAGATTTTTAATCAGTAAGGAAATTGTGGGGTATGGGGAAAAGGCAGAAAAGTGGAGCTGAGGATTATTAGGTCTCGTTGAACGGCAGAGTAGACTCAATTGCCTGAATGGCCTACTTCTGCTCTTACGTCTTATGGTCTTGTGCTAACGATAGCAGTTGCATGGTCTGCATTTGGCATCAGGATTTTCCAGATCTGATTGGATGTATTTCTGGAGATTTGATTGTGTCGCCAACTGGCCCAGCCCAATGGCTGTACAATAGGTGCGTTATCACAGCTAGCCCCTCCCATAAGCCAATGGGCGAGCAAAAAGACTCCCCACTACATAATTGGAAGCCATCAGTCAAATGGCCCTTCTCTCTAACTACTCTCCAAGATTTTTAACACTCACAAACTGAGGGGATCAAAAATGTAAGCTTTTTTTAAAAAATTGATTCTTTTAGAACTTTCCTGGAATGGTCACAGCATCTACAGTCCACTTGGGTCATTGTGTCTATTTTGGCTCTCTGCAGTAGCACCTCACCTGTTCCCAATTGCCTGCTGTACTCCCTTGCAAATCCTTTCACAGCAGATAATTTATCCAATTCTCCTTTGAAGGCCTTGATTGAACCTGCCTCTACCATATTGTCAGACATTGTATTCCAGATCCCAGTCGCTCACTGCAAAATAAAATTCTTCTTCATGTCGCTGTTGCTTCCTTTGCCAATTACCTTAAACTCTTGCTCTCTGGCTCTTGACTCTTTTGTTAGCAGGAACATTTTTTCCCCCTCTATTTACACGGTCCAAAACCCTCATGGTTTTGAGCACCCCTCACTAAATCTCCTCTATCGTCTAAGAAGAACATCAATCTTGGTAATCCAAATGGGAAGTTTGTCATCCCTGAAACCATCCTTGTGAACCTTCTCTGAACCCTCTCTAATGCCTTGCCATTCTCAGTGTCTAGACTTGGATACAATCCTCCAGTTGAACCAGCGAGTTATAAGGTTCCCTATAACACCCTTGCTTTTGAAATCTTCCTGCATCATTAGCTTTATCCATTCACTGATTTGGGTAGCCCTGGGTACTGTGTTCCATTACTACACAGAGTACACAAAGCCCCTCTTCTATGACCTGGAGTGGCTGCTCCTCAATTTTGTGTTGCACCTCTGTCCCATGCTTCATCCACTTGAGGTGAAGGGATGGGCAGGAGGACTTCCTTGTAGTGTTGGTTCAGGGTCTGGCCAAGGTGGTCATTAACAGGTCTAGGCAGTGAGCAATTGAGTGGGCTTGTTCCACCTAAACACCTGCGTCTATTCTCTAACCTTGGAGAGGGAGCACACAGTGCCTAAAGGCGCACCTGAATCCTCCTGTGACTGGTGGGCACCACAGGAGCTGGAGTGCATGAGTGTTGCACAAAATGATGCTCTGGTGGCTCAGTGGTGGGCACTGCTGCCTTGCGGTGCCAGGGACCTGGGTTCAATTCCAGTCTCAGATAACTGTCTATGTGGAGTTTGCATGTTGCCTCCGAGTCTGCATGGGTTTGCTCTGGGTGCTCCGGTTTCCTCCCACAGATATGCAGGTTAGATGGATTGGCTGTGCTAAATTGTACAGGCTAGGTGGATTAGCTGTGATAAATACAGGGATAGGGTGGGGACAGTGGGCCTAGATGGGATGCTCTTCAGATGGTTGGTGTGAACTTGATGGGCCGAATGGCCGGCTTCAACACAGTAGGAATTCTATGAAATCACATTTTAACTCAAGTTTCTTTCAGAATTTTTGTTTTGGCTACAGTGGCTTTTTAAACGACCCTTTCTCATGGGACACTTCACTGGTTTATTAACAGATATTCTCTGTTCCTGCAACCCTTCATGTTAAATTGTATCCTTCATGTTGTCTCTCCTCATTCTTGCTAACAAATTGTAACAGTCCAGACTTCTCTGCATTAAACGAATCTCTCACCATAATGCCTGACTGTCCCATAGTGCTTTCTTCTTGAGTTTTATCACAATCCTGCTCATAGTTCACAATATTTCACAATATTTTATGTGCTCAGCAAATTTGAAGTTGTATCCTGCACGCCTATGTAGGTTATTAATGTAGGCCAAGAAAAGCAGTCCCGTCAGGGGACCACATTATATAACCTCCTCCAGCACCGTCTGAGATATTCTCTGCTTTCCGTTCTTCAGCCAACTTTATCTCCAAGCTCCCGTTCATTCCATAAGTTAGCAAAAAACTCAACCACATCAATTAAAACATGGTTTGCCTTTAACAAATCCACAACAGCTCTCCTTAATTAATGCCGGGATTATTTATTCTGGGAATATTTATTTCTGTGTTTCTTCCTGCACCGCATGTGCCACAGGATGTTATTCTCCCAACCCTGCTGAATCCCGGACGATCCTGGCAGCCCAACGTTGGGTATGTGTGCTGAGCTGAGGGTAACCTCATTACAAACATTGGAACAAGTCTTTCTAGAGTAACCACGGCAACAATCCGCCCACCCATCATGAAGTCCTGTGGGCTGGCAAGGCAATTGACATTTATGGAAAACAAAACCAATCAGACCTTGTTTTTGTCTTGTTCTCTTCAATAAAACAAAGCTTAGGAGAATGATTGGAATGAAAAGCAATTCCCAAGGTTTTCCTTTCCCCTTTAATTATTTGATGAAAGGGGCCTTTGTGGCCCTGAGAGCTTATGGAAGCATCTGTCACACCAGCTGTTTGTTGGACCTTGAGAGTTTAGCACTCACGGAAGTAACCAGCCCTTTATCTGCATGCAGCTGATTACATGTCACATCTCTCTGACGTTTTCCGCATCAAAACGAGCTGTAATTAACAAGGGAGGCTGGAAAGATTCATATACATCAGTCCAATATCAATTAAAAAAACCGAAAATGAAGTCTCAAGTCCCCAGGGATTTGAATGTCAAGCTGTTCTAAAAACCCAGCAGACTGAGAGCCAGCCTGTCCATTCATGTCACATGCAACTATCCACTCACTCTGCTGGTTTGATCTGTGTTCAGTTTCTAATCCCTGCACTCCCTTGATCAGATGGACCAATGGGCCGAGGAGTAGCAGATGGAGTTTAATTTAGATAAATGTGAGGCGTTGCATTTAGTAAGACAAGCAAAGGTAGGATTTACAGTTAATAACAGGGCGTTAAAGGGAGTGTTGTCGAACAAAGAGACCTAGGGGTGCAGGTGCATAGTTCCTTGACAGTCGAGTCACAGATAGACAGGGTGGTGAAGAAGGCGCTTGGCATGCTTGCCTTCATTGGTCAGAACACTGAGTTGGGACATCATGTTGTGGCTGTACAGGACATTGGTGAGGCCACTTTCATAATGCTGTGTTCAATTCTGGTCTCCCTGCTGTATGAAAGATGTTAAACTTGAAAGAGTTCAGAAAAAAATTGCTGGGACTGGAGGATTTGAGTTATAGGGAGAGGCTGTATAGGCTGGGGCTTTTTTCTCTCAAATGTTGGGGGCTGAGGGGTGACCTTACATAGGTTTATAAAATCATGCGGAGCATGGATAGGGTGAATAGTCAAGGTCTTTTCCCCAGGGTAGGGGAGTCCAAAACTAGAAGGGACAGGTTTAAGGTGAAAGGGGAAAGATTAAAAAAGCACCTGAGGGGTAACTTTTTCACAGACAGGGTGGTGCATGTATGGAATAAGCTGCCAAAGAGGCGGTGGAGGCTGGTACAATTACAATTACAACTTTTAAAAGGCATCTGGGTGGGTACATGAATAGGAAGGGTTCAGAAGGATATGGGCCAAATACCGGCAAATGGGAGGATATCTGGTCAGTTTAAGATATCTGGTCAGTGCAGATGAGTTGGACCAAAGGGTCTATATCCGTGGTGTATAACTCTATGACACTTCATTTCTCCCTCCTTTTTTTAATCACCCAATCTTCGAACACAGCAGGAGGCCATTTGGTCCATCATGTCTGTGATGACCCTTGGAAAAAGTGACTATGTTCCTGCTCTTTCAATGAACCTTGCAAAACCTTTTTCCCAAGTATGCATCAAATTCCATTTTGCAACTTGAATCCTCTTTCACTGTCCTTTGAGGCAGTGCACCTTTGATTGCAACAGTGCACGGTCTAAAAGATTTCTTGCCAACCACCTTAAAACTGATTACAATGGAAACAGTTTCTGCTTAATCACTTTATTGAGACCCTTCATAAATTTAAACATCTGTACTAATTTTCTCATTTTCATTCCTGGTAATGGTTGAGATGAACAGAGAAAGCAATGTAAAGATACGAGAAAGCAAGAAATCGAAGTGTGCTGATTGGGTTAAATGACAAAAGGTGGAAGAATGCTTTTGTAGAACATTCAAATCTCAACAGACCAATCAAGCTGAATAGCCTGTTAGTATATTGCAAGTCTTGTTGTAATTCAGTGTAATGGCCCTCACCTCTCACAACCAGCATTGCTGATGCCGAAGCACTGTCCACCACTGTCTGGGCAGTGCAGGTGTATATTCCAGAGTGTTTCAGCTGTACATTGGTTATCTTGAGGTCTCCAATGGTTTCCCGCTGTAAGTAAAGAGATAGAGACACTTCAGTGTGCGTAAGTGGTATAAGTGACTCCTCCCTAACCATTCACAGAGTGACACCAGTTTTTAAAGTTTTCGAGAAGATTTGTAGCTTGGGTTGTGGATGAGGTTGTAGACATGCTCGCTGAGCCGATGGGTTTGGTTGCAAACGTTTCATCACCCTGCTGGGTAACATTGTCAGTGCGCCTCCGGTGAAGCGTCAGTGTTCTGTCCCGCTTGTTATTTATATGCCTCAGTTTGTTGTAGTGACTACCAAGCACACCAACATATAGACTTGCCAAAGAACTACAGCAGAAATTGAAATACTTTGTGGACAACACTACCGACTCCATCTATTCCTCCCAAGGACTCCTCAACATCATCAAAGTCACCAACGGCATAGACAAACAAATCAAAGGAACACCAATGGGATCCGCATTATCAGGACTGATTGCAGAAGCAGTAATACAAAGGTTAGAAGGGACAGCGCTCCCCACTGTACAACCCAACTCTGTGTCCGATATGTAGATGACACCTTCGTTATTATCAAACACACAAAACTAGAAGAAACCCTCCGACACATAAACAACATCCTCACTGGGATAAAATTCACAAAAGAAGAAGAGAACAACAGCCGACTACCCTCCTTGGACATAATGGTAGAACACAAAAACAATGGGGACCTCCAGACTACTGCATATAGAAAGACCACACGTACGGACCAGATACTCAATTACACCAGCAACTGCCTCAATGCCCACAAATGGAGCTGCATCAGGACACTACTTAAATGAGCCACAACACATTGCAGCAACCCAGAACTAAACAAAGCAGAACAGGAGCACCTACACGGAGCCTTCAAAAGGATTGGATACCCGAAAAGCACAATCCGCCGTTACCTCTGAGACAGACCACAACAGGAAGACACAACACGACCAGCCTCACTAATCACCCTACCATACGTCAAGGACATTTCAGAGATGACCACAAGACTACTCAGACCCCTAGGTATCAGGGTAGCCCACAAACCAACAATGAACCTGCGACAACAAATACAGACAAACATAAAGGATCCCATACACAAAACCAGCAAAACCGGTGTAATATACAAAATACGATGCAAGGGCTGTGAGAAACAGGACATTAGGCCAAACCAGGAGAAAACTGACAATACCGATACACAAACACAACTAGCCACCAAAGGACACGACCAATTCTCACTTGTCTCAGTACACACAGGCAATGAGGGACACAAATTTGACTGGGACAACACATTCATAATCGCACAAGCCAAACAGAGACACGCAAGGGAATTCCTAGGGGCCTAGGACTCTAGGCCAGAGTCTATCAACCAGAACTCTATCAACAAACACGTTGAATTAGACCCTGTGTCCAAACCACTGAGAAACAGAACCGGAAGTGTTACCAAACGCCCCAACAAACCAAGGCATATAAATAACAAGCGGGACAGAACACCGACACTTCACTGGAGGCGCACTGACGATGTTACCTAGCAGGGTGATGAAACATTTGCAACCAAACCCACTGGCTCAGTGAAAATATCTACAACCTGACACCAGTTTCTCCCAGTCACTTCAGTGGAAGGCATCAAGGGCATACTCTTATGGACACACAATTCCAGACAGTCCTTTCTGGGTTGTGTTAGCAGACCCTCCCAGGCTCTAATTTTCCATTGCACTCATCGAAAAAACAAACTGAACAAATGCCTTTGATCTGTGTAGCGACTGCATCTTGGTCTTTGTAACGAGTGTATGAATATGAGTTTGAACGACTCACAGCTGTGAAAAGCACTGGCTATTTTATTCTTCCAGACCTGATGTCTTGGGTCATTACCCCGTCATCCCAAAGAGCAGAATCCATGGGGGGAGAACCTGCCCAAGTTCCTGATCCCTCGTGAGACAGACAGGCGACAGCATGAATCAGAGTCCCGTCTTCTCTCTGCCAGCCTCCAATGTACCAGCCTCCATAATCTACAGCCCAGCCAATACCCGACTTTATAGGTCCTAGTTCACAGTAACTCCTGCTCACCCATTATCCCTGTGATCAATGACGTAGGCTGGCTCCCACTATGGCTGTACGTCAACATTAAAAATTCTCTTGAGTTTGTATGTTTATAATCTAAAGTATATAATGTGTGTACATGTGAATGTGTATTTATAGGGGGGACTGTTTATACAAGTGAGGAAGGTTTGTGTTGGCCATTCATGATCTATCTCTGCTCTTGTACTCCATGCCCCTATTTATGAAGCCTAGAATACCGCATGCCTTATTACAATTCTCCCTAATGTCCTTCACCTTTAATTACATATGTACGTATACACGCAGGATCTCTCTGCTCCTACACACCCTTTAGAATAATACCTTTGGGCTCTGAATGTTCTTTCTTCAAAGGGCATCTGCTCACACTTCTCTGCATTGAACTTCATCTGCCATCCACCAATTTCTCAATATCTTTCTGTTAAAAAACTTTAACGTTGTTCCCCTCACAGTTTGGAATTCCCACAGGTCTTATGTTGTCCACAAGCTTCAAAATTGTCCCCGGCGCACCAAGATCTGGATCATTTATATCGACGAGGAAAATCAAGTACCGACCCCCAGTGAACTCCACTGCAAGTCTTTGCCAGGCCCAAAAAAAAACCCATTTACTATTACATCAGAGATAATAGGTACTGCAGATGCTGGAGAATCCGAGATAACAAGGTGTGGAGCTGGATGAATACAGCAGGCCAAGCAGCACCATAGGAGCAGAAAAGCTTGACGTTTCAGGCCTCGACCCTTCATCAGAAATCCTGCTCCTGCTCCTATGATGCTGCTTGGCCTGCTGTGTTCATCCAGCTCCACACCTTTGTTACCCATTTACTATTGCATTCCTAACATTATTTTCTATTCCTCAGCATGTTGCTACTGCCCCTTTTACTTTATGAGCTAAGACTCTCCTCACAGGCCTGCTGTTTGGCATTGCATCAAGTGCCTTTTGGAAATCCAGGCACACCATATCAACACCTTTACCCTTATGGCACTATCTCTTCAAACAACTGCAGAGACCTGGTGTGACTTTTCCTTAACAAAGGACTGTTACTGACTGTTTCGAATCAATTTACATTTTTCCAAATGACTACTAACTCTATCCCAGGAATCATTTCTTGAAGGTATCATGCCATCTAGTGCTACAGTGCAATGAAATATTTGAAAATCTATCTTACCAATGTTCAGTAAGCATTTGTACAAGAGCACGACACTAACTCAGAATATGTTGTTGTGGAATACATGATTAATTGGCAACGTTCTAAATATTTTACTTATCGCTTCATTGTGCGCCACGTACATTAACGCTGATGTTCATTAAATATTCACGTTTAGTGATCCAGCTTTTAACAAAGCAACTGTATTTTTGCTGAAATTATATTTCTCTCACATCCAGGCAAACAGGCAAATCACCACCAACAACCTGTATTCCTACAGCTTTCTTAATGCAGCAAGCATCCCAAGTCACTTCACACAAGCATAGCCAATTAACATTTGACATTGAACAACATGAGGAGGTAGAAAGGCAAGTCATCACAAGCTCGGTCAGAGTTAGGTTTTGAAGGCTGTCTTAAAGAAGTGCAAAAGGGAGTTGGAGAGTTAAGGAGGGAATTCCAGAGTCTAGAGCCTTAGGGCAGCTGAAGGCAAGGCTGCACACGGGGGACTGATTAAAAAGGTGCAAGTACGAGATGCCAGAATCAGAGGTCAGCAGAGTTCGAGTACAGCTGCAGAGTTGGAGGAAGTCTCACTAATAATGACGAATGAAGCCAGGGAGGAAAGTGAAAGCGTACTCACCATTGAAACGCGATGGAAGTGCTCCCCCATGAGGTCAAAGTCCACAGGAGAGTCATTAACCGACCAGGTGAACGTGAGGTCCATGGTGGGATCGTGGCTTGCATGACACTGCAGCACCACATCTTCGCCGAGGTTGATATCAGCATTGGATGGAGCGAGAGTAATTTTAGTAGCGTCTGTGAGAATGTGGGAGGAACAGGAGCGTGAGTCAAGAAAGGAAGATGCAAAAGGTACAGAATGGAGACTGAGAGGGAAGAGATCACCAGAACGTGTGTAAACATTCATAAAGAGAGACAAGGTCTTTTGGGGTTTCGTTTAGTGACCAGAAGAAACAGACTGACCTCTGACTGACACAGTGCCTGTGCTGTTTGCCTTCCCTTTGGAATTCTCTGCAAAACAGGTGTATTTTCCTTCATCCATTCGGCTTATGTTCCGAATCCTCAAGGTGCCATTTGCAAATACAGTTGTTCTACTTGAACAAAACAGAGATTTATGGTAGTAGCACAATTATCAAACACCCTGAAGACGAGACATTTGGTCAAATTATCATTGGGTGCCTCATGGGCTAAGGAGACCCCACAAAGGGAGTTATTGAGTTGCTTCTGGCTTCTGTTTGGTGTAGAAAGCTGACACCAGTGTTGCTTTACATTCTTTTAAACTAAATCCATAAACAAGCTAGACAGCCCCTAGTGGGATAATTTGTAACAGGAACAAAAATCAGGTGGTCATCAGAAACCGATACTGAGTTCCAGAGGCTATTTAATTAGCTGTGTAAACCACGATTGAGTGTTAATGTGGAAAGGCTCTTGCAACATACAAAATAAAAGCAGGAATAGATCATTCAGTCCTTCAAGCCTACTCTGCTACTCAACGTGATCATGGCTGTTTATCCAACTCAGTACCTAGTTCCTGCTTTCTCCCTGTACACTTTGGTCCCTTTAGACCTAAGAAATAGATCAAACTCCTTCTTGAAAACGTTCAATGTTTAGACCTCAACTGCTCTCTGTGACAGAGAATTCCACAGGTTCACCACTCTCTGAGTGAAGAAATTTCTCCCCTAAATGGCCTACCCCAGATTCCTTAGACTGTGACCCCCTGATTCTGGACTCTCTGGTCATTGGGAACATTATTCCTGTATTTACCCTGTTGAGTCCTGATAGGATTTTGAACGTTTCCATGGAAGCCCCCATTATTCCTCTCAACCTTCTTGACTCATGTAAAATGTAGTTTATTGCGTAGTAGCAAAAGCCACAAGTCACATTGACTGGCAAGGTGTAATCATGAAGACAAATAGGTGTCAGAAATGATACGTTGGTCTCCATAGGGACCTCTTGCCAATGGATTCTTTTCTATCCATAGGTTAAATGACATCGTCAGATTGGGCAGAGCTTAATGTAACTTCAACATTAACTCTTTCAGAACCATTACTTTAAACAACACACACTTGTAACGTACTCCGAATCTCTCATACTGTAACCTCTCTCCTGTCCAAAACCCATGACGCCACTCCAACCTTAGCCACATGGACTTGGTCCTTGTACCTCAACATGAATTCGAGGTTAGGATTACTGTTTAAAACCCCCGCAGCTTTGTTCCTACTTATCAAAGGGAAGCTTGCCAGTCACACATCCTGCTCAGAAACCCCTCCCTAACCTCCACACCCTCATCTCAGTCCCAACGATGATAGACACTCCATCGTTTGAGCCTCACTGCCTCTGCCCGACTGGAGGCAGATTGATTGTATTTTCTGTTTCAACCCCTCCGACAAATCATTCCATTTTGTCAGCTCACGCCAACTTGGATAGGTCATTTAAAAAGTACTTTTGTACCTCCCTGACACCTGAATGTGTACCTTCTGGCTTCTTTCTGGATGTGCGTGTTCTACAAAATCGTTAAACTCTTTGAGATTAGGAATATTTCATCTCCGGCAAATCTGTGTACTTAGACTAATCCAGCACGGATTAGTAATCCAGTGTTTGGAGCTGCAGGTATCAGTTCACATCCCATTCCAGTTGGGATAATTTAAACTCAGCCAATCAACTAAATGGTCAGTTAAAAGCTAGCATTGGTAATGGAGACTGTGTAATGACTAGATTACCATGAAAACCTGCCTGATTTTACTCATGATCTCTGGGGAAAGATCACAGCTGTCCTGACCCAGTATGTAGTATAGGGTGCATTGCAACATGGTGCCTCTGAAACGTGTAACACATCATTGGAACTGACACAGAGAGTATTCATTCGCACAGACCACTGAGGTTCAAGGAGGTGACTCACCATTATCAAGGGCATCCTAGTAAGAGAAATAATTGCTGGCCCAACCAGTGACACCCTTACATAGATTCAATGGCCGTGTTCTACTACAGCATTCACTGTAGTGAATGCTACAGACTGAGTAGAAAAATAAATTCTTAAAACTTCTCTGTGTATGATCAGAGAGGCCATTTGGTCCATCATAACCATGCCAGCTCTTTGAATCTACCCCTCTTGCTCTCTCCCCGTCATCCCGCAAATGTTTCCTTTTCATGGGTACAAGTACATCCAGTTCGCTTTTCAAAGTCGTCACTGAATCTGCTGTCTCCGCTCTTGCACAGCGCATTCCAGATCGTTAACCGGGATGCACTTGAAAACAATTTGCAAAAGGAAAAGGTTAGTAGGAGTAGGGGAAAAGGACAGTGGGTAAGTGAGTAACTTGTTCAAATGAACAGCACAGACCTGGTGGCTGAGTGGCCTCCTAGTGTTCTGTATGATACCATGGATTGCTCTGACATCATTTTTCCTCCATTTACTTCATCTGCCTCTGTCCGTCTGTAACTGTTTACTGCGTAGTGTGCCTCATGACTTGATAAACTCTGCAATCTCCAATATAAGCTCAATTTCATTTAAACCATTGATATACCTGGTGAAAGCTGAGGACAGAGCTCAAGACCATGGGGAATATCAGCTATCACATTCCACTGGATTGAGGCCATACCCCACCTCTTCACATCACTCAAACAATCACCACAAGTGCAGGTTTCTTCCAATGCTCTCTAATTGTGATGGGATTTTGCACAGACTCTTTTCTTCTTTATTCATTCACAGGATGAGGGTGTCACTGGCTAGGTAAGCATTTACTTCCCATCCCTAATTGCCCAGAAGGTCCGGAGTCACATGGAGTCCAGACCAGGTAAGGATGGCAGTTTCCTTCCCTAAAGGACATTCGTGAACCGGATGGGTTTTTCCACCAATTGACAATGGATTCACAGTCATCATTAGATCCTTAATTCCAGATATTTATTGAATTCAAATTCCATCTTCTGCGATGGCAGGATTCGAACATGGGTCCCAAGAACATTATCTGGGTTCAGAGATAAAAGGTACTGCAGATGCTGGAGAATCCGAGATAACAAGGTGTGG
>JAHRHZ010000028.1:31815455-31856689 GCA_024137785.1 Ginglymostoma cirratum | reverse complement strand
AAGGGTCTCGGCCCGAAATGTCAAGCTTTCCTGCTCCTCTGATGCTGCTCGGCCTGCTGTGTTCATCCAGCCCCACACCTTGTTATCTCACATTATCTGGGTTTCTGGATTAACAGTCCAGTGATAATACTACCAGGCCATTGCCTCCCCATTGTCTCTGTACACGGTCTACACTCTGCCTAGGGGCTATGCTCTGCACAGGGGCTATGCTCTGCACGGGGGCTATGCCCTACCCTGCACTGGGTCTTGACCCTTCAATTCAATTCAATGGACATCTTCCACAAAGCCTGTTGCCTTGTGGCATGTCTTGCCGACGAGCTTGTTTTTGTCACTGACCTTGTGTTGTTGGAAAGAATCTCGGTCCCTTTAGTCCAGAAGATGTTTGGTTGGGGCGCTGCACGGGGTTTGCACTCAATCAGAACCTCCCCTCCCCTCGCCGCTGGAATTAGCCGCTTTACTGGCTTGGACTGAAAATCTGGAGCCAATTCTGAGAATGAAGACACGAAATTACTGGAAGGAATAATTCAAATCAGATCAGATTCTGTCAGAACAATGTAGACGTCACTCCTACACTCTGTTGGCCACTCACTCTCACACTGTACAGCTTCTACTCTACTATCAGTCAACTGTAGCAGCAGTGGACTCAATGGGAATCAGGTTTCAAGTAGAGGGTAAAAACTGAAAGAACTGTGGATGCTGTAAATCTGGAACAAAAACAAAGTTGCTGGAAAAGCTCAGCAGGTCTGGCAGCATCTGTGAAGGCGAAAACAGAGTTAACATTTCAGGTCCGGTGACCCTTCGTCAGAACTGTTCGTTAACGTTAACTCTGTTTTCTCCTTCACAGATGCTGCCAGACCTGCTGAGCTTTTCCAGCAACTTTGTTTTTGTCCAAGTAGGGGGTGCAGTTTTATGGGCATTGAGTAAGAGGCAAAGTTTGTGAAAGGGAAGGTGCAATGTGCCATGCAAACATGGGTAAATGTCAGGAAGAACATTCAGTGTGTGTGGGAATAATGAGCTTGAGAGTGGTTCATGTGTGGAATGAACTGCCAGGCAAAGTGGTGGATATGGGTGCAGTTATAACATTGAAAAGACATTTGGATAAGCACAGGAATAAGAAATATTTGGAGGGGATATATGCCAAGCGCAGGCTGGTAGAATAAGTTTAGATTGGGTACATGGTTGGCATGGACTGGTTGGTCCGAAGGGGCTGTTTCCATGCTGAATGACTCTATGATTCCAGTATTTCCTTGACAGAAATGTGGCTACTTTCTGACCATTGAGCATGCGTTCAATGTTGAGTTTTCAGCTCAGCTCAGAGTGGCAGTAGACGAAGAGGTAATATTTACAGCAATATTCAACTAACCTTGAACCTTCAACTCTGCGTTGGCATAAATGGTCCCATGTTTATTCTCGGCAACACACTGGTACATGCCGGAGTCGTCCTTAACGAGTTTCAAAATTCTCAACGCACAATTGTTGACTACAAAGCTGTTCTGAAAGAGTCAAAGTTAACACCTGAGAGGGTAGTGTGGAACATAATAGATTCAGAAACGGTATTCCTCCCTCCAACTCAATGGGGCTGATACAAATGGCCACATTAGCTTCAGAAGATGAGAAGTCATTCAAGTTTCCCAGTTCCACTGGCTGTCTAGGAAACTCCTTTCGGAAAGGCCATAGGGTAACCTGAATGCTTTGGCATGGAACAGGTGTCCAACTTGGACCAACTTGGCAATTGGGAATCCCACACCCAATCTGTGCAGGTACCGCTACCAAATTCAAAGATATGCCTCAAATTAACCACTGGCCGGTGACCACTCAATATAAAATATTATTATCTAATGTTTAGAAATAGTTTTCAAGTAACCCATGGATCATAGCACGAATGGGAAAAGATCACTGTTGTCCAGTGTTGTTGTGCTCAAATGTTTGGAAGGGGTGGCATGGTGGGTCAGTGGTTAGCACTGCTGTCTCACAGCGCCAGGGATTAGGGTTTGATTCCATCCCCAGCTGACTGTCTGTGTGGAGTTTGCACGTTCTCCCTGTGCCAAGTCTGGTTTCCTCCCACAGTCCCAAGATGTGTGGTTTGGTGAACTGGCCATGCTAAATTGTCCATAATGTGTGGTCTGAGTGGGATGCTCATTGGAGGATCAGTGTGGACTCAATGGGCTATAGCAATTCTATACTGTATTATGTCTTCTAGCCTCCTTAATCAGTCTCTCTTAGAATTATACAGCAAAGAGCAAGGCCGTTTGAAGGACCTGTGAAATTATATCTACCAACCTCCTCATATCCAACACCATTCTTCCTTCATTGCCTGGTATTTGTTTTCCAGTCACACCTGCTGAGGGGTGTCATGGGTAGTCATTGGATAACGTTCAATTCTATTGTGATGCCCATAGTTGTCAAATTGCAGATCAAGCATTGTGGCGAAGGCTCAGAGACAAAGGAAGGCCACCTGGTTGAACAGCCAATAAGACCCCAAACCTGTACTTGTCCTGTGGTATTGATAAAGCAAGATCGATTGTTGAAGCCACCCTTCCTGGAAGATTTTGTCATTGACGGCAACTATAATTTAAATTAAATCTTGCTCTTTTTGTGTTAAGAACAGGAAGATGTGATTAGTCACTTTTAAAGTATCATTTGAGAGCTAGGGGCCTTGGTGTATGTTTATATGCACTTTGAGGAGGTTTTAACATCCTTGAAATGAAATGGGGCTTAACAGTTCAGTGCATTTAAAAGAAGGTGGATGAGAGAAAAAAAACTGCTATTGCCTGGTGACTAGGGTCTGGTGACACCGAGAGGCAAAACAATCCAGAAAGTCAATAAATGGGTGTGGACCAAATCACAGGCTGAAGTTTTGAACCTTTTGAGTAAGAATTTGGGGGAAAATTGCTGGAAACTGAGTTTGGGGAATCCGTTTGCTTTGAGGTTAAAGTAATAGTGAGTTTGGCTTGTAGTTTGTTTTCGGTAGCTGTGGGAGAGATACTCCAGAGGCCATATCTCATCACCAAGTCACCCTTTATTTGTATGTGCATTTACTTGATACTGGTCTGGCTTTCTTGGGGCCAGCTGTCAGAGGGAGCAGAGCCTCTGACACTCCTGTTTATATCTGTCAGTCAGGGCTCCCCGATTGGTGCTGTTAATCTGGTCCAATCAGGGAACTCATATTCTATGATGTCCACCTGGCTGCCCTCATTACAATCACTACAGATACCAGTTGAAGAAAACAGCATCTCACAAATGCACAGAAATTTGTCCAAAGGAGACTGGTTGCAGCTGTACCAGCCCAAATGAGAAATTTTAGTTTGGAAATAATGGTGACGTTTGGGCGATTGTAAGGATATTACTGGAACTAAAGGAATAGTGTGAATTTGAGTCCCTGGCGTTCGTAATGAAGTCTTTCCAACCCTTTTGCCTAGTGTAATATAGTTCATATTATTTTCCCTTGTTCAATAAACATTTTGTTCTTTGTGTTAAAAGTACATTGGTAGTCCGTGTTCAGTAACAGACTGCCACTATTTGAAAAAAAAAGGCAACCTTAGGATGTAACAAGGCAGGTTACCGTCTGAAATCTGTCCAATATTAACATCAGTTGAATCATAACAGCGCAATGAGATCAAAGGTTCCAAACTAGTCCATGTGAGGGAGCCAGGACACAGGCTGTGTGCTAAACCATACTGAAACTTGGTGATGTGTGGATTAGTTAACCAACACGTAATAGGCTGCAGTCTTTGTGTATATGCTCCTGGTATGTGGACTTCTCACCTAACAGCACTTCAGGAATACTTTCACCACTTTGGCAGTAGCAGTCCTACATGCAACCCCATCATTGCCTTCTCAAGGGCAACTACAGGTGAACAATAAATGCCAACATTCTGCAAATGAATAAATACCCAGAATCCCTACCATGCAGATAGTCATTCAGCCCATCTAGTCTACACCAGCCCTGTAACCTGACATTTAACATGGCCGATCCACCCAAACCTGCACATATTTGGACTGTGGGGGTGGGAAAGCCCATGCAGAGAACGTGCAAACTCCATACAGATAATCGCCTGAAGCTGGAATCAAACCCAGGTTCCTAGCGTTCTCAGGCAGCAGTGCTAACCGCAGGGCCACCATGCCACTCAGGTAAGTACTGCAAGGTGAGGAGAGGTTAAGATTGGAGATTAAGGTATCTAAATGCAGCATGTCTAGAAATCAACAGTCAATGGAATAAAACTAACTGATCTTACTTCCCTCTCTATCAAGACCTTTAAGCACATTTGCCATTCTCCAAACTCCGTATTTGAACGCACAGGAAAACGCGACTTGATATTTCATTCGCACCTTCGAAGTTAGCAGCTGGCCGTTTCTCAGCCACCTACACGTGGGGCGGGGTTTCCCAGCTGCTGCACATTTCCAATCCAGATTGGAGCCGACGTCAGCCTCTGTGTCGCTGATAATCTGAAGCCACTCCGGTTGTGCTGGAGGAAAGACCAAAGAAAAAAGGAAAATCAAAGGACGAAGGGACATGAACGACCACAGGACTGCACGGCACAGATCAATCACAGCTGTCGGCCACCTTATTGAAACATGTCAGATTCTTAGGGGGATTGACAGGGTAGATGTGGCGAGTGTGGCTTTTTGATTTGATTTATTATCGTCACATGTACCTAGGCACAGTGAAAAGTTTTGTTTCGCATGCAGTACGGGCAGGATTATACTGTACAAAGATCGTAGGGTGATAGAACAGAATGAAGAGTACAAAGTTACAGCTGCAAAGAAGGTTCACAAAATGCAACAACATTAGATTTGAAATTAGAAAGGTCCATTCAGAAGTCTAATGACAGCAGGGAATAAACTGTTCTTCAACATGTTGGTACGTGTGTTTAAGTTTTTGTACCTTCTGCCTGCTGGAAGAGGTTGGAAGAGATTATAAACAGGGCGGGAGGGGTCTTTGATGATGTTGGCTGCCTTTCTGAGGCAGTGAGAAGTGTAGTTGGAGTCAATGTGGATGGAGTTTCCCCAGGTTCGAGAGTCTAGGACCAGACGGTATTATTTCTGAGTAAAGGGTTGAACATTTGGGACAGAGGTGAGGAGGAATTCCTTCCCTCAGAGTGTTGTCAACCAGTCTTTACCACAGAGGCTGGGTCATTAAATATATTCAAGGCTGTGAAAAGATTTTAATGAGTAAGGCAACCGAGGGATATGGGAAAAAAGCCCGAAAGTAGAGTTAAGGCTTAGCAGACCAGCCACTGAATGGTGAAGCAGACTCGATGGGCTGAATGGCCTACTTCTGCTCCTACTCCTCTGGCCTTATGGGTGTTTATGCAATTACGAAACAGGTTTGATTCATTTCTGAGATCAGCTAAGCTGTGGGTCTGGAGTCACATATAGGCCAGACCAGTTGAGGACAGCAGGTTTCCTTCCTTTGAGTATAGGATTGAATCAGACAAGTTTTTTTTACAACATTCACCATCATAACCACCATTTGATGAGAATAACTTTCTATTTCAGATGTAATAACTAACCTTAGGGTTTACCTGCTGGCGGTGGGGCTTCCAACGCTTGTCACAAAGGCATTAGCCTAGACCTCGGATTAATAACTCAGTGTCATTGCCACTACACCACTATCTCCCCATCATTAGGTCATGGGCAACTAACCGGAGGTGAACAGAGAGATGGTACAACTGTACACTGGGAGGCACAGAATAGAGGAGTTACAGTGAGTGGGCTGTGACGGAAAGTGACAAAAGCCAGTTGGCATCAGCGGTCAGTTTAAGTTAAAGTGATTGGCTGTCTGGCTGACTATCAGACGATCAATATTGTGCAGTTAACTATATGGATTGACAGAACTCAGCAATATTATTGATTTCCTGCTTTATTCCAGGCCTCTGCAGCGGAGAACTGCCAACTTTGGGATCGATAATTCAGACCATGTAGAAGAACCAGTCCTGACAGTGGACAGGGTATTGAAGCTAACGCAGTGTGGAGCTGGCGGAACACAGCAGGCCAGGCAGCATCAGAGGAGCAGGAAAGCTGACGTTTCGGGTCTGGACCCTTCTTCAGAAAAAATTTTTTTTCAGCATCGGCAGTTCCGACTATCTCAGGGTATTGAAGCTGTTTGCAGCTCTTTGGTTGAGGTGCCAGAGAATGACATGATTGTGCACATGTGCAACTGTTGTCTACACCATCCAGGACTTGATTTTGTTTTATTTGAAACATAAACCATTTGTAGACAGGAAGCCCCAAGCGCTCAGATCTTAACTAAGCACCACACAGCACTGCAGGGCAGCCTGAGTCAATGGACTCCTTGTGAGTTTCAACTTGATCTCCAGTGAGAGGTGTTTGATCTCTATTCACCGTCTGTTCACCGTCAAACATAACTGAAGGGATGAGGTGGGTAAAAGTTATTGAAGAGTTTAATCAGCATGGCCATATTAAATGGCAGGTAAGCTTGATGGGCTGAACGGCCTACTCCCGTTAAAGCAACAACTCATGGCAATAATGCAGATGGCCTAATATACACGTAAGAAATTAAAACAACTTGTTAAATGATGTACATTCATGAGTAGGGACCTGTTCTCTGCAAAAAGGACAAAAACATTTAAACAACCAAAACAAGTGCTGGAAATCAGAAACAAAAACAGAAATTTCTGGAAATAAGGTCTGGCAGCATCCGTGGAGAGAAAGCAGAATTAATGTTTCGGGTCCATTGACCCTTCTTCAGAATGAATATGTTTAAACCTTGGAACTTTGTTGAATTACCCAAGAGTTCAGGGGACCTATAGTTTTTTTTTGCTGTTTTCTCCATAGCAACATTTCTGCCAACCCAGCCTATTAGCATGTTTTTCTCTTGCGGTATAAATTGTTGTGATTGTTCAAAAATTTGCGTTCTTGTATTTGTCCTTGAATAGTCCAAAGAAGGCTTCGGCAACACATCTCTTTTCAGCTAACAGCATGAATGAATGCCAACTAGGACAAACTTTCTGGTCTGATTATTTTTTGCTGTAATTCCACCTTCCCAATAACATTGTTAAGCTAAATGTCTCCTCACTATCACTAGTAGGAAGTAATTTTTAAACACGAGGCCCACAAAAATAATACTAAAGTTACCAACTGTTTAATTTTCAAAAAGAGTTTCCGTGGCTGTACTCACTGAGGACTCTGGAAGCAAATGCTTCCTGTGTTTTGGCTTAATATTCCCCCGTGCACCATGTCAACCCAGTTGTCATTTTAACACACAGACACATTACCTGAATATGTTAGCAGTGCAGCACCAGCTCAAATAAAACCTCTCAAGCTTGTGTTGCTGTATGTTTGCATCTTAATTTCGACACTGTGCTAGAATGGTTAATAGCTAAAAATCTACAAGGATGATGGGAAAAGTGGCCAACTTTACAGGGACAGTAGCCTCCCATGCAAGGTTGAGCTAGACACTGCTTATCAAATAGGAATCTGTTGATAAGGGCTGCCTAAAAGCTGCTCCATCTTCATGGCCATCAAGGTTACTAAACTAAAGACAGAAGAAGGGACACTAAAACAGACACATCCTGTCTGTATGACCCTTTGGTGGATAATCTTAGAGTCACGAGAGTCCTGGGCAGGAGTCGAACTTCCTAGAGTTACAAACAAAAGCATATAAAAATAGTGTTTTGAAGACATCAGCAGTGTAACCTAGGGGCAACCATTGCAGGAGCTCAGAGAAGGAGGACAGACCCAGCTGAGTAACTGAAGCCTGGCCAGCTCTCCCTCACCAGTGATGGTCATACCTAAGTCTCAGTAGGGAGTCTGAGGCAGCTTTGTTTGTAACCTGATACAATTTGATGCCGTAATGTTAAACTGACTGAGTGATAAATAAAGAAATCGATTGCAGTAACAGTACAGGCTGTAGTCGTTGAGTTCACTGGTGTTAACCCAGGAGGGCATTGGACCACACTTGGTTAAAGAAAACAGCTGCTTTACTAAGAAAACATGTCAAAAATCTCATCAATATAGCAGGTGTAGGATCCAGCCAAAAGACATACTTTTAAGATGATTAAAATTGGCCAAGCCTCCCCACTACAGAGAGTGGTTCATGTGTGGAATGAACTGCCAGAGGAAGTGATGGATACAGGTACAGTTACAATGTTTAAAAGACATTTGGATAAGCACATGAACAGGAACGGTTTGAAGGGATATGGGCCAAATGCAAACAGGTGGGACTAGTTTGGTTTGGGAACATAGTCAGTGTGGACTAGTTGGACCAAAGGGTCTGCTTTCATGCTGTAAGACTCTGTCTCTTATTACTCTGCATACATAATATCACATGCTAAACAAAAACTGAAAGAACTGTGAATGCTGTAAATCAAAGACAAAAATAGAAATTGCTGGGAAAGCTCAGCAGGTCCAGCAGCATTTCTTTCCACAGATGCTGCCAGAGCTGCTGAGCATGTCCAGCAATTCCTACTTTTGCCCAATGCTAAACAATGCTTTTGCATGGGAGCTAAAGATGGGCCCTCTGTGTGACCTGATATCCATGGGGCAGGAAGAGATAGATGCTGCATTGTCAAATTGCTGACTTTCATACAGGAAGACAAAGGTTATCAGGGGTCAGCAAGAATGTAGAGTTGAGGCGACATTAAAATCAGCCATGAATTTTTGAACAAGGAGGCAAATAGCCTTATTCTTCTCCTGTGCGATTGTGTATTTGTAACTAGCCCACAAACAAAACTTAGTCGTAGAAGGAGGACATTCAGCCCCTTGAGCTTGTTCTATCATTCAATTGAAGCGTGACAGTCAACTCACTTCATTTCTGAAGTCCATAATGTTCTTGCCCACAGCAAAAATGTCTCATTTGAAATATATTCACATTTATCCCGATGTGTTGCATTTCTGACACTAAAGGATAATGTTCTGATGTGAATGTCTACTAAAGCTTTTTCCCAGAATGGGGGACTCAATTACTAGGGGTCACGATTTCAAGGTGAGAGGGGGAAAGTTTAAGGGAGATATGCGTGGAAAGTTCTTTACGCAGAGGGTGGTGGGTGCCTGGAATGCGTTGCCAGTGGAGGTGGTAGAGGCAGGCACGATAGCGTCATTTAAGATGTATCTAGACAGATACTTGAATGGGCAGGGAGCAGAGGGATACAGATCCTTGGAAAATAGGCGACAGGTTTAGATAGAGGATCTGGATCGGCGCAGGCTTGGAGGGCCGAAGGGCCTGTTCCTGTGCTGCAATTTTCTTTGTTCTTTGTTCTAAAGAGATGAGATTGTAACTCAGTCAAAACCAGCCCGTTAGCACAGGGTTAAAATTGCGTCAGAAACGTTTTACTCATGTATAACGCAGTGCAAGACCTGGATTTCTTACCGTGAATGATGATCCGGCCCTGAGTTGAGTCTTTTCCTCTTGAGTTTTCTGCCTCACACTCGTACACGCCTTCATCTTCAAACTGTACGTCGGGAATGTGTAGGGTGGGCTTGTTTATGGACTCCAAGATCTTGGAGGGCAGGGACCCATCGAGCTTCCTCCATTTGATGGTGGGCACAGGGCTGGAAGACACCAAACACTGGCAGTATTAAAGGAAAGAAAGGCTTGGATTTATATCACACCACCACCTCAGGATGAGGTTCCAAAGCGCTTTATAGCCAATTGAGTGGTTAATGGTGCAGAAAATCAAGTTATCAGCAGTCACACAACCAACAATGTGTAGAGTGACCGAACCATCAGCTCGGGTGGTGGTGGATGAAGGATACTTTTATAGTCAGGACACCAGGGAGAACTCTCCACTCTTTTTAAGAGTTGTGCCATGGGACCTTTAAAATCCAGCTGAGAGCGCAGATGGAGCCTTGGTGTAATGCCTTATTCTGAAAGATGGCATCTCTGACAACGCAACGCTTCCTCAGCCTTGCCCTGAAGCTTCAGCCTGGTTTGTGCATCTCCAATCTCTCGTAATGGATTTTAATTACCAGGGTTGTTTTCTTATTTTCTGCAAACTAGTCAGCCTTTTGAGAAAAAATACCCTCGGCCACTGCAGTGACAGAATCATCAGCTGGATGGTCGTGTACGTGCTGTGATGGACTTCATCTTTGACCCTATTGGAAGATACCAAAGGCAGGTGCCCGCGACCAGCCACAAATATTGTCAATGTTGGGATGCAGACAACCAATCGGCCAATCTGTGCACAGCAAGATCCCACCAGCAGCAAGCAAATAAGCAACCAGATGATGAAACAAAGACAGAAATTGCTGGGGAAACTCACCAGGTCTGGCATCATTTGTGGAGAGAAAGCAGAGTTAACATTTCGGGTCCAGTGACCCTCCTTCAGAATTGGGGGTCATGGCCCATGGGCAGACAGGAGGAGGTGTCTCAGAGCTGGGGCTCAACGTTCGCAATGTACAGACCAGTACACCAGGCAACAACAGCACCACCTGGTCGGTAGGCTTGATGACAAAGTCAGGGTTGGATCTGAGAGCACGGAGTGCAGTCAGTTCAGAGGGAGATAGGTTTCAATGTGTTGGTTGTGGCGGGGGGGTTTGCAGAGAAATTAAGGCCACCAATGTCACATCAACATTTCTCAATGAACAGGTCGAGTGCAGGTAAAATGCCGGAGGGAGGGGTCCGGGTGGAGGGAGAGTTGGAGGCAGGTCAAGGCATCTGTGGGACGGAAAGAAGATTCTTGGTTAAAGAAATGGGCGTGGAGTTGGAGGCAATGGAAGTAGAGCTCGCCATCATGTCGTGCCTGAAATTCATTGAGGTGGGGACGCAGAGGGATAAAACTGAGCCCTTTGCTGAGTACAGAACGTTTAGCATCAGAGAGCGGAAGGTCAGAAGGGATAGTAAATACAAGAGGTGGGGTTACGAGAGAGGATAGAGTCAAAGGGAAGCGGAGGGAGGTTCCAGAGGTGTGTGGGTATCTCTAAGTTGTTGTATCTGGCATTCCTTAATGCCTGAAAGGAAAAGAAAAAAGTTTCTTATCAGAATACTGAGTGAAGAATGAAGTGGAACTGGTGGGCAGGGCAACTCTGAGCCAGCGTGAGGTGGTGTGAATGGAGAGGGAGTTCAAGAGTGTGCATATAGTGACACATGGCATTGAATGTGGCTTTCAAGATGCAGTGAGAGCAGTTGTCTGAGGAGCAGTGCACATCACAGATATACCTGGTAATGTTATTAGTTGTAGTTCAAATGACAGATGACCACAAGAATGTTACCACAGGTACCCACCAGACATGGGTATTATGCTGGACACTATCTGAGAGGAACTTCCAGGCACTTATTCACGCTGATTCAATCAAGATTTGGTTAGAAGTCAAAATCCAATGAGGTGTGTTACCCCAAATCTTTGGTGTGGATGGATTCAATCTGGGTGAGCTCCCACTTTTGCTAAAACTGGTGCTCAGGGACTGATACTTTTGCTGAGACTTGAGATGAGTTGGCCATTGCGCCTCTCACTGGGATTTTCCAGGTTTTGGAGGCATCAGTTCTTATGCTGGGGGAAGCGGTGGTTTGGGAGGGTGGGAATGTCTCTCCCTATCTCCTCCCTCACTGCCCTTGTCCTTCATGTTCGAGGATATTTTGACATTAGGCCAGCTTCTGGTGGAAACCCACTGCAATCCTGAGTGAAGCAGGAGGGTGGAATACTTTTGGCCTGGGGCAAATCGCCCGCTGCAGGAGACTTACAAGCGAATAATGTAACGTGATGTTAAACTCATTTTGCTATTCTCTTTGATCAATGAACTGCATCAGTTAACCTTCAAAATCAAAACTAATTATTTCTATAAACAAAGTGGACATGAATTGCCCCAGGAGCTACAGTCCTGCTGTGACTCTGGTAGGATTCCAGCAGAAACACAGAAAGTAGAGCAGGAGTAGGCCATTCAGCCCTTCGAGCCTGCTGCATCATTCAATATGATCACGGCTGATCATCCAAGTCTGTGTCCTTTTGCTGCTTTCTCCCATACTCTTTGATCCTTTTAGCTTCAAGAACTATATCTATCTCCTTCTTGAAAATGTTCAATGTTTTAGCCTCAATCATTTTCTGTGGCAAAGAATTCTACAGGCTCACCGCTCTCTGGATGAAAAATATTTCTCCGCATCTCAACCCATATGGTCTACCCATATCCTTAGGCTGTGGCACCCTGGTTCTGGATTCCCTGGTCATCGGAATCATCCTTCCCACATTTACCCTGTCTAGGCCTGCTAGAATTTTAAATATTTCTATGAGATCCCTCTCATTCTTCTAAACTCCAACGAATATAGTCCTAACTGATTTAGTCTCTCTTCATTCGTCAAACCTATCTAAAATCAGGAGGAGAGAAGGTTGTCAACTCTGCTCAATGTAATAAGTAAGAACCTAAGTCATGGGAGCAGGAGTAGGCCATTCAGTCTTCTGGACTGCTTTCCCATTCAACGAGATCACAGCTGATCTTTTACATCAACTCCAATTCTGTGCCCTATTTCCATAAACCTTGATTCCTTGAGGTTGCACTCACATCACTCATTGTCCCATATACCAATGATCTGATTCTCTCATCATTCACAACCAATTGAAAAGTGAAGAAGACTCTTCATTGCTTGATTTAATGGAAGCTGGTGAAGCATGGTTGTGTCACCAGACTAGTAATCCAGAATGCGATATGGGTTTGAATCCTACCATGGCAGATGGTTGAAATTTGAATTCAATAAACACGTGGAACAAGAAGCTAGTCTAATGGTGACCATGTTTTTTGTAAAAAGCCTGTTCGGATCACCAATATCCTTTAGGGAAGGACATTTGCCATACATAACTGGTCCAGTATACACGTGACTCCAGGCCCACAATAATGGGTTGGTTTTAACTGCCTTCTGGGCTACAAGTGATGGTCTTGCTAGTGAGGCCCATATGCTATGAACTATAAACAAATCGAAACTTTCTTCTTCAACATTATTCCAACTAACAAACAAAAGTTGTTAGAAACTAAAAATGTTATTGTGATATTCTGATGACGTCTTTATGATCATTGCTCCACAGTAATTCTGGGTTGCCCTTTCCCAATAAGGCGAGTGACATTGATCAGTTGGGGGAGGGAGGGAGGGAGGGAGGGTTGTGGGAGTTAGGAATAAGGCGGAGAGCGTGGGGAAATAGAGGGAATCAGGATGTGGTCTTTTTAGTTTGAGAGTTCTTTGGTTCACTTGATGGTGATGGTGGGGGAGACAAACAGTAAGGGGGAGAAAGATCCAGGCATGGGGAGGAAGGAATGCAGAAGGCATGATGGGAATGCTGAAATCTTATTCCTTTGCAGCTGGGGCTGATGGGACAGAAGTTTCAAATAGGAACAAAGAGCCAGGGAAATTCTCTGTAACCCCAGTTACAGGTGAGGGGGTTCTACATCCTCTGCATTCACTGTCATCATATTTGGATCTTCATAACTGATACATCTTGCACGTCAGACCTGCTTAATGCATGTGGTTAATCACCTCAGTTAACTGGACGGCCACTGTATGAGCAGGATGAGGGCTGAATTCCTGCACCGACTGAGGTACTGTCCTTCACAACCTCTCCCCTCACCTGAGGTGTGGTGACCCTCAGTTTAAACCACCAGCAGTCATCTTTCTCTCTAGTGAGACAGAAAACCAGCTTCCAGTGCCTTGGGGTGATCAGACTGCACCTGTTACAAGTCTGGCATATTTGAACGGGATCAAAACAATACATTTAAACGCTTATATCCACACATGTGGTAGAGGTTTCTGAAGGAGTTAAATGTGATATTATGAATCGCTGTAAAGTAATGCAACCATGTTTTTTTTTATTCAGAGATAGTAGGAACTGCCGAGGCTGGAGTCTGAGATAATAAAGTGTAGAGCTGGATGAACACAGCAGGCCAGGTAACATCAGAGGAGCAGGACAGCTGACATTTCGGATCTGGACGCTTCTTCAGAAAATCTTTTTTTAATTCCTCTTTTTGTATCCATGATTTGTACCTATGTACTTGTACCTAAGATGGCTCCATAAGAGGCGACATTGTACACTTTTCACTGTACTCCTGCACTTCTGGAGAACACATGATAATAAAGGATATTCTATTCTATATTCATTTTATGCCCATCCATAATTGCCCAGAAGGTAGTTAAGAGTCAACCCCTTACGTGGGTCTGGAGTGACATGTAGACCAGACCAGTTAAGTATGGCAAATATCCTTCCCTGAAGGATATCAGTGAACCAGATAGGTTTTCACAACAAACAACATGGTCACCATTAGACTAGCTTGTTGGTCCATGTGTTTTATCGAATTCAAATTGTAACCATCTGCCATGGTGGATTCAAACCCATATCGCATTCTGGATTACTAATCTGGTGACACAACTGTACTGCACCAGCTTCCACTAACTCAAGCAATGAAGAGTCTTCATTTTTTAATTAGTTTTGAATGATGAGATATTAGACCATTGACATATGTGACAACCGATGATAATTAGGGTAAAAATAGTGAGGAAATGTATCCCTACATTCTATGTCATTAGAGCACCACTTTATAGCTTACATCACTGACCTTTCATCTTTTTCATGTCAGCCCAATCAGACTGTGGAATCCAGGCCAAGAACAAAGACTGTTTTCAGAGTTTGCTGGTGGAACATGAGTGTTACTGGTAGGGCCAGCACCTATTGCCCATCCCTAATTGCCCAGAGGGCAGTTAAGAGTCACCCCAATTGTTGTGGGTCACAAGTAAGCCAGACCAGGTAAGGATGACAGACTGCCTTCCCCAAAGGGGCATTAGTGAACCAGATGGGTTTTTATAGCAATTGACATTGGTCACATGGTCATCAATTATTGATTCAAATTTCACCATCTGTCATGGCAGAATGTGAACTCACGTCCCCAGAACATTAACCTGGGTTTATGGATTACTGGTACAGTGACATTATCGCTATGCCACCACCACTCACAGCTCTATGGCATTTCTATAGCGTCTTTCACAACCTCAGGGTGTTCCAAAGTGCTTTACAGCTAACCAAGAACTTGTCAAAATACTCTAATATAGGAAATGCTACTGCACAGCAATCTCTCACAGACAACAAATGTCCAGATAATCTGCTTTACTGATACTGATTGAGGGACAAGCACTGCCCAGAAAAACAGGGAGATGTCCCTTGCTTCTACTCAAAACAGCACTATGGGATCGTTAATGTTATCTGAGATTTTATTGAGAAAGACAGCATCTCCAACAGGACTGCAGTCTCGCAGTACTGCAATGAAAATGCCAGTTTAGGTGTATGCTCGGATCTCTGGAGGAGGAACTGAACTTACACTCATCAGTGTCTGATGGGGGTTAGCATACAATCCACTGAGTTGCTGCACAAAAATTTTATATACTTATTTTGTGAAATGATCAGCAGAGATCCCAGCGGTTACTGTCAGGATCTTAACTGCACTGTTTTATGTGTCCCATTAAGGATTGTTTGTATGCTATTGTCATCCAGCCCATTAACTTGATTATTTTAAATGGACGACGATTACATTAAAAGTAACACGCCAGGACATTTTACCCAAACACATTTATCAATGTGTTTCCTCAGAACACACCAATGCTCATAAACAAACAGCCTTTATTTATTACAACAGCTTTTCTTAAAAACCATCAAACAATTGTCACCGTGGCAACACTGCGCTCCAGCTAAGTTAATGTAAACTCACCCACGGCTTGTATTAGATGCCAGAATTACTACGTTCGACAGTATTCCCCCAAGGTATCTAAACCTTATATCTAGATTTCAGCATGATGTTCTTAGTACATAATGCCATTTCGCAGCTGGCTGGCATTCAATGAATGAAATTAAATTTGAAACTGCGCGAAGTAGAACAATAAAGACAAGGGCGATTTGAGGAAGGTTTCTTGCTTTTATCAGCAAGGAACAGAATATTCTTCCACGAACGATGTTGAATGTCAATCGTTCCCAAAGCAGGCAAAATGGGAGACAAATGAATATTAATACACCCTTACACTAGAATAAAATATATATCTCAACTCCATTTCATCAAGAAAGCTTTGGCAGTACAGACAGGTTTTACTAACGCAACACAATGCTGTTCAGTCATTTGACTGAGGCTTTATAATTGTTTCATACATATTGTAGAATTGCTACAGAGCAGGACACTATTTGGCCCATCATGTCTGGTCTCTAAATAAGTATCTCACCAATTACCATTCTCCTGCCTTCTCCCTACTACTCTGCTCATTGTTTTGTCTCAAATAATTGTAGGGCTCACTGCTGAATACCTCAATTAAACCTGCCTCCTTCACCACATTCTCAGACAGGACGTTCCAAATCCAGAGATAGCAAGAACTGTCGATGCTGGGGTCAGAGACAACACAGTGAGGAGCTGGAGGATCACAGCAGGCCAGGCAGCATCAGAGGAGCAGGAGAGTTGATGTTTTGGGTCAGGACCATTTTTCAGAAGACTCAAGGAGGGTCCTGACACAAAACGTTAACTTTCCTGCTCCTCTGATGCTGCCTGGCATGCTGTGTTCCTCCAGCTCCACACTGTTATCTCACATTCCAAATCCAAATCAGTTGCTGTGTGAAAATGATATTTCCTTATGTCACTTTTGCTTCTTTCACTAATTACTTTAAATCTGTGCCCTCTTGTTCTTGAACTTAATGGATGGGGACATTATCTCCAACTCAACCCTGTCCAGATCTCTCATGAGTTTGAATTTTCAATCAGATTTCCTCTCTGTTCCAGTTTGACCTTGCTACCTTTATTATTGAAGTTCCACATTCCTAGAACCATTCTCCTCTGACCAGAAATCGAACTGGACTAGCCATATAAACACAGTGACTACAAGTGCAGGTCAGACACTGGGAGTTCTGCAGCAAGTAACTTGCCTCCTGAGTCCCCAAAGCCTGTCCACCATCAACAAGGTAAATTTAGGAATCTGATGGAATATTCCACACTTGCCTGGATCAGAGCAGCTCCAATAATAACTCCCGGGTGGCATGGTGGCTCACTGCTGCCTCGCAGGGCCAGGGTCCCAGGTTTGATTCCACCCTCAGATGACTGTGTGGAGTTTATACTTTTTCTCTGTGTTTGCATGGGCTTCCTCCGGGTGCTCCGGTTTCCTCCCACAGTCCAAAGATGTGCAGGTTCGGTGGAGTGGCCATGCTAAATTGGCCATAGTGTTCAGGGATGTGCAGAATTGATGGATTAGGCATGGGAAATGCAGGGTTACAGGGATAGGGTAGGAGCTTGAGTCTGGGTGGGATGCTTTTCGCAGGGTCGATGTGGACTTGATGGGCCGAACGGCCTGCTTCTACACAATAGGGATTCTATGATGCTATGAATAATGTTCAAGAAGCTTGATACCACGCAGGATGAGGCAGCCTGCTTGACTGGCACCCCACCTAACATGGTCAACATTCACTCCCTCCACCATTTGGGCACAGCAGAGCAGTGTGCACCATCTACAAGGTGCAGTGCAATAACTCACTAAGGATCCTTCGACAGCACCTTCTAAACCCACAATCTTTACTAGCTAGTACAGAGGGGGTAGCAGATACCTGCACAAAATTATCTTCAAGTTTCCCTCCAGGCCATGCATCATCCTGACTTAAAACTACATCGGTGTTCCTTTATCGTCGCTGGGTCAAAATCCTATAATCCCTTCCTAGCTTGCCGGTGCGCCAGCACCCTACAGTGTGCACTGTTTTGAGCTGGAAGCTCACCACAACCTCCTCCTGCACAATTAAATGGAAATTAATGCTGGCCTGTCCAGCAACATTCACATCCCATGAATGAATTTTAGAAAAAAAACTCTCTAATGCCTTCACATCCTTCCTGGAATGTGATACCCAAAAACTGGGCCTCAGTGGAACATACTTCACAAAGAGGGGCAAAGGAAGATTCAATTTTGGGAAAAATACACAGAATCTAAAGAAAAATCACTGAGCAAAGGTCAGCAATGGATTAAATATCAATGTGTTGATTGCTGTGTTCTGGACATGGTGGGTATGAGTCAACACACCAATGTATGAATTAGCAGCAAAACTAGCCCATTCAGCCCTACCATTCAATAAGGTCATGCCTGATCTGTTTGTGTTTCTATTTCCACATTCAAATTCACCCTGACAGCCCCTGGTTCCTCTGTCTATCAAGAATCTATCCGAGCGAAAACAGAAATTGCTGGAGAAACTCAGCAGGTCTGACAGCATCCATGGGAAGAAAGCAGAGTTCACGTTTCAGGTCTGGTGACTCTTCGTCAGAGCTAGAATCTATCCACCTCTGTCTTAAAAATATTCCATAGCCTCCCTTCATTGACCTCTGAGGCAGAGTTCCAAAGTCACATAACTGCCTGAGGGAAGAGGTTCTCCTCATCTCTGCCCTAACAAGGTGACCCCTAATTTTTAAACAGCCCCAATAGTTCTGCACTCACCCTCAACAGGAAATATCCTTTCCACACCTGCTTTGCCAAGACTGTTCCAGACGCTATACATTTCAAGTCATCCTTCACTTCTCTAAACGCCATTGGAAACAAGCCAAGTCTGTCCAAATTATCATCATAAGACAGTCTCTCATTCCAGGTATCAACCTATGAAGCCTCCACTTCCAGTGCATTTACATCCTTCCTTAAGTAAAGAGACCAAAACTGCACACAGTATTTGAGATGTGATCTCACTAAGGCCCCATATAACTGAAATATAATATCCTTACTTTTACATTCAATTCACTTCCCTGTCACCCTACTCCCTTTATCCACCTTCAACAACAACGACAACAGAAGTTTCTGGAAAAGCTCAGCAGGTCCGGCAGCATCTGTGAAGAAAAATCAGAGTTAATGTTTCAGGTCCGGTGACCCTTCTTCAGGACATCTTCACAGATGCTGCCAGACCTGCTGAGCTTTTCCAGCAACTTCTGTTTTTGTTCTTGATTTACAGCATTCACAGATCTACTGGTTCCCCTGATTCACCTTATCTTACTGTACTTATGTACCTTAGCTCACCGGATTTCAAAATGGATAGAGGGCCTTTACGTCACAGAGAATGGTACTTACTCCTGAAAAAGTGGCCAAGTGGTTTCCTGGTCTTCTCTACTCCTGGATTCCTACGTTCATCTTTGGTGCTTCAGGACAGGAGACTCTTGGCCAGAATGTTCATGATGGAGAATTTGTTTAAAGGCAAGTGTCTATTACATTGTTTGATCAGGATCTGAGATTAGGTTTCTAATCCTGATTAAAAATTTAAGGCCACTAGAATCCTACAGAAAAGGAAGAGGCCCCTTGTCCTGTGTTAATTTTTTGAAACCCCAATCCACCTAATCTCTGTCCACAGTCCTGAAGGTTATGCCATTGTGAACATGCTCTGGTCTCCTGCCTAACCAAGGGCAAATTTGCTTCAGAGGGAATGCGAAGAAGGTTCACTCAACTGACTTTGTGGATGATGGGATTGTTCTCTAAGATTGTCTGAACCAAATCCATATGCTTTCGGGGTAAGGAGCGAGACTGTCATTGAAACATATAAAAATGTAGAGGGGTAATTTGTCCAGACTGGGAATATAGAAGACAGGGACCGCAGTCTGAAGATAAAGGACTAGCCAGTGAGGGCTGAGATAATGAGAAAAATCATAAAGGAAGGGTGAAATTTTTGGGATTCTCCCCTGAGAGAGCTCTGGATTCTCAGGATTTTCAGTGCAGAGTTAGGTAGATTTTTTGCACACTGAAATAATCAAGGACAATGAGGTGTGTGTGTGTGTGTGTGGGGGGGTGGGGTTCGCTGTATATGGGGGTGCGGAGTTGAGTTATGATCTTAACAAATGCCAGAGTAGACTTGAAAGAATGAATAACTTACACCAGTCCTTATTGGTGATGGTCCAATTTCTTTTCTAAGTTACTCTTAATTTTGAGTGTTATACACATTCAAATTTAATTCACTCACTTTCCAAAGGCAAAGCACTCCAGGTTCAGTGACTGTCCAGCCAGCGCATAGGTTTCAGAAGGGAATTTCACCCGAATGCGAGGAGAATGCATCCCAGTTTCACCTGGAGAATAAGACAAAAAAAAACGTCAGAGAGAGATTCTCAAAAATGAAGGAGTGTCAGACAGTGATGGAGATTGAAGGAACAAAGGCATTTAATCCTTCTGGTGTTTTTTGACTCATTCCAACATCATCCAGAGCTAATACAACCCGCTGGCTGCCTCAAACATTTAGAGAGTAAACCAGCTGTTGCTGGAGTTGAAATGTATTGATATACCTGAAGTGGCAGTGCTGAAAACCAAAGCTGTTCTCTCTGAGCAGTTCGTAGCCTCATAGAATGGTTCCAGCACAAACGGGAACCATTCAGCCAGCTCTCCATAACAGTTATTCCCAATCTCCTGTCTATTCCATCTTTCCCCTTCAGAAACGATCATTAACCCTTTTGAAAGCCAGGATTGAGTCTGCCTCTATCACACTCTCAGGCGATGCATTCTAGATCCAAGTCACTTGGCTGCCTTTGAAAATACCTTTCCACATTATCACTGTTTCTCCTTTGTCAGTCATCTTTAATTGGTGTCATTGATTCCCAAAACTTCCCCAGAGACTCCAGTTTCTCCCTGTTGACTCTGTCCAGTGATGTCACGACATCGTACGCCTCTAAGAAAATGTCCCCTCTACTTTACGCTGAAGAACACACTCCACCTCTCCAGTTTATCAAGTACCTAATCCTTGGGAAAATGTTCACAAACATTAAGAGCCTGGAATTAAAAGTCTAATGATTACCTATGAATTCATTGTCGATTGTCGGAAAAACCCATCTAGTTCACTAATGTCCTTTAGGAAACGAAACTGCCACCCTTACCTGGTCTGGTCTACATGTGACTCCAGACCCACAGCAATGTGGCGACTCATATCTGCCCTCTGGGCAATTAGGGATAGGCAATAAATGCTGGCCTGGCCAATGATGCCCTCATCCCATGAATGAATAAAGAATTTTGAAACTGGATTGGATTTAGAAGAGATTTACCAGGATGTTGCTGGGAAAGCAGGATTTGAGTTATAAGGAGGCTTCACTGGAGTATAGGAAGTTAAGGGGTGACCTTACACAGGTTTATAATGTCCTGAGGGGTATAGATAAGGAGAATAGCAGGTGTCTTTTCCCTAGAGTGGTGGATTTCAAGACTAGGGGGCATATTTTTAAGGTGAGAGGAGAAAGATTTTAAAAAAAGACACGAGGGGTAACTTTTTTACACAGTGGTTTGTGTGTGGAATGAACTTTAAGAAGAAGCAATGGATGCAGATACAGTTACAACATTTGGATAAGTCCATGAATAAAGAATGTTTGGAAAGATATGGGCTAAGCACAGGCAGGTGGGACAATTTTAGGTTGAGATTATGGTCAACTAGTTGGACCAAAGGGTCTGTTTCCGCACTGTATGACTCTGTGACTCTACAACGTAACCGAAATAGTGCTGAATTGGAGCTAACGTTATTGCAGGACAATTATATTTATTCATTCTTAAGTTTTAGGTAAGGCCAGTGTTTAAGAACATTACGTTGTTGTCCTTTTACAATGTGCAGTGTGCTGCCTCCTTCACCCTCAGTGTTTCACTAGCTTGAGAACACGCAGATAGATTTTGGAAACGCTGGCTTTTATACTCTATGCTAATCAAGGGACGGTGGGTCACGCCACAGCATCCTATCTTCGACAGCAGTAGTGAGGAGCTGGTCTATGAGCAGAAATTGGGTTTTAGTGCATCCAGCAATGCACGGATGTCTTCAGCGACTGACATAACTCCATAGAGTTTAATAGCATTCTCAACTTGTACTGCAGCTATTGGAAGTAGTGTCAGTTTTCGAACAGAATGAAGACTACATCACAGTTGAGTGAGGAGATGGAGGAAGTTACAGGAAGCTTAACTACCCGGTTCAATGATACCACTCTCCCAATAGCAGATTTACAAATAAAAATACAAGAGTAAAAGTTTCTGTGGAAAAAGCATATTCATTCCGGAGACCAGTGACTTCCATTTATTATTAATGATTAAAAGCTAGAACAGTTTAAATTAACGTATTATTAAGCAGCTTTACTTTGTCCACGCAAAGCAGCTCTGCAAGACTTAAAGAATTCAATTGATGTTCATTAAATTCCTGCTTACTGGATTATAATCAGTTCTGTGGGAAGAGGCACAGTGCAAAAGAGATAATCCCAATTTGCAGAAGCAGGAAAGAGAACTCATCTTCTTTCTTAATTACTTAGATTGAGGCAGCAGACAAGGGCAATTTAAAAATTTTAACTCGGTTCAAGATCCATGTTAACAATTACATCCCACTGCTGTCCTAGGGGGACACCACCCTGCCAGAGGGACTGTATTTCAGGTGTGACATTTAACGGAAGGCCTGTTTGGGTGAACATAAAACATCCTGTGGCACTATTTTGAGGAAAAGCAGTGGAATTATCTCCGATGTCCTGACCCGTATAGATCCCTCAATCAGCAGCATGACAGACACAGATTATCTGGTCACTCTGACTCACTGTTAGAGCACGCCGTAGGCAAACTGACTGCTGCATTTCCCACTTTCCATCGGGGACTACCTTTTAAAACGTCACAAGCTGCAAAGTGCTTTGAGACGACTGATGGTTGTGAAAGGTGCTAAGTAAATGCATGCTTTTCAAACTTTTTTTTTTAAAAAAAGAAAGTGCTCCTCCAAACAAGCTTTACTCTGTATCCAACCCTGTGCAGTTCCTGTCCTGGGAGAGTTTGATGGGGACAGTGCAGAAGGTACAGTGTAGAAATGATTTAACGATCTTGCTTTTAAAAGGAAAGTTATAGTCTAGGACAGGAGGTTTTTCTGTCATAACATTTAGTCTGTTCTCTAGTTATTTAAAGGGAATCTTCAGCAACTATTTTTCTGGTCAGAGTACAAAAGATAGGGTGTAACGTTGAAGGAAGATAGGAGGCCCATGTGGAACATAAACTCCAGCATGGTGTCTCACTAATGATAAGGTGCAGTGCTTGACTCCAGAATTGACCATCATCCACAGGTATGTCAGAATTTCAAAATACTTCAGATCTACTATTTCTCACTCACTGTGAAGGCAGGCACTGCAAGAGGAGGAACTCTGAAGCGTTGACTAGCTTTCATCTTAAAGCTTTACAAGTGAATTCAAACCCAACTAGGGATTTAAAATCATAATTGAAAATACATTCCAGGGCTTTGTGTAAGGGAGGGTAGATTTCAGACAGGGATTTTATGGATTATGTAGATCTTAAAAACTGACTGGACTTGTGACTATCTTTTGTTAAGGTAACAGAGGGCTGTTAGAGTACAAAATGAATCCCCAGAGGACATGGTTGAAGCATTGCATACTTGAAGAGAAATTTGGATAAATCTGGACAGAGGATGCTTCAGGACTATGGAGAGAGTTGCAGGCAACAGGATTAATTTGAAATACTCTAGCAATAAAATTCTATGACAAGCTTGATAGGATGAATGCCTTCCATTTTTGCTGTGAACTTCCAATCATAGAAACCCTACAGTGTGGAAACAGGCCATTCAGCCCAACAAGTCCACACCACCCCTCTGAAGAGCATCCCACCCAGACCCATCCCCGTCTCCCTACCCTTTCCCTGTATTTCCCATGTCTAATACCCTGGACACTACGGGCAATTTAGCATGGCCAAGCCACCTATCTTGCACATCTGTAGACTGTGGGGGGAAACCAGAGCACTTTGAGGAAACTCACGCAGACGCAGGGAGAATATTGAAACTCCACACAGACAGTTGGCCAAGGGTGGAACTGAACCAGAGTCCCTGGTGCTGTGAGGCAGCAGTACTAACCACTGGGCCACCGTGATGCCAATGTTTAATAGAATTCGACTGGATGTGGATGTTGGTGGTAAGATATGGATGTCTTGAGCTTGGTGTGTAATGTCCCTTCCTCTGGACCAGAGACTCCAGTTTCAAGTCCCAGCTCAGGACCTGAGGGGCATGGAAAATTTGTCACAAAACACTAGGAGCGGGAAGAGGCCATTAGCCTGCTCTACCACTTCATAAAATCATGGCTGATTTCATCTTGCCGATAACTCCACTTTCCTGCCCGTTCTCCTTCAACCCATTACAAATTTTAAAAATGCCTATTTCTTTCTTAAATTTAAGCAATATTCACCGCACTCTGGGATAGTGAACTCCACAGATTTGTGACCCTTTGGGAATAGTAATTTCTCCTCATCTCTGTGTTAAATCTGCCACTCCCTGACCCAAAATGATGACCGCTGATTCTAGGTTGCCCCACAAGGTGAAACATCTGTTCTCCGTCTCCTTTGTCAATCCCCTTTAGCATCTTATATTCCTCATAGAGTCATAGGGTTATTGCATCATACAGGAAGGAAACAAACCCTTTGTTCCAACCAGTCCATGCCAATCATAATTGCAAATGAAAGTAGTTCCATCTGCCTGCGCTTGGCCCGTATTGCTCCAAACTTTCCTATTCACGTACTTATCCAAATGTCTTTTAAACAGTGTAACTGTACCCATATCCGCCACTTCCCCTGGAAGTTCATTCCACACATAAACCTCTCTCTGTATAAAAAAGTTGCCTCTCATGCCTTTTTTAAATCTTCCTACTCACCCTTAAAAATATGCCTTGTAGTCTTGAAATTGTCCACTCCGGGTAAAGGACACCTGCCATTCACCTTATCCTCATGCTTTTATAAACTTCCATGAGGTTACCCCTCAAATTACCACACTCCAGTGTAAAAAGTCCCACCTCAACTAGATCTCCTCTCATTCTTCTTCTCCTATGGGAGTATAGGCCTAACAACGTCAAGCAGTTGACTATCAGTCTGTAAATCCTTCCAATGGCAGGCAGCAAGAGTAGGCAAGTTTCCTGGTAGGCTAGAACTATGTGGTAGCCGCAATGTGACAGCCTCCCCATGTCAAAGGACTCCACACACATGCATGTTCTAATCATGAGAAAGTGTCATCCGTAATGTCACAGAATCCCTACAGTGGTCATTCGGCCCAACAAGTCTGCACCGGCCCTCTGAAGGGCATCCCACACAGCCTTAGGCCCCCACCCTATTTATCATGGCCAATCCACCTAACCTGCACATCTTTGGTTTGGACTGTGGGACTGCCGAAACCCATGTAGACACAGGGAGAACGTGCAAACTCCACACATACAGTCACGTGAGGCTGGGATCAAACCCAGGTCGCTGGTGCTGTGAGGCAGCAGTGCGAACCACTGTGCCACACATACGCACACACTCATTCCTTGAGAAGGTGATTGTGAGCCTTAGTCTTGAACTGATGCTGTCTGCGTGGTAAAGTTACTGTTAGGTAGGTAGATCCTGGATGAAGAGATGGCCGATGTAGTTCCAAGTCAGGGCAGTTTGTGACTTACAGGGAAACTTGCTGCTGCTGCTGGCGATTGAGTTTACATGTTTCTGCTGGTGATGAAGGGTGTGCATTTGATTGGTGACTTGGTGACTTGCTACATGGCACCTTGAGATGGTGACTGTTGTACCCATGTGGCACGGAAGGAGTGGATGTGGTTGCGGTGCTAATTAAGAAAGCTGCCTTTGTTGAATGAGGCGGTTAGTACCTGAAAGGGTTAACAGATGTCACAAGATAAGATGTAAAGGACTGTACTTGGGAGAGGCTAACCAGTTTGCTGCCTGTATTTATTCTATGTAGCTAAGAAATATATACATATTCTTATGTCTACCCTGAGGTATTAAAAGGGACTCTCATGTAGCTCAGATGTTCTGTCACTATTAAGTACAATGTAATAAATGTACTCAGTTCAATATGCTGAAGCCACCCTTCTGCTGAAGACTTTGAGTGGGCATCCTTTATTGCTTAGTAGCAGTAATTTGGACAAATTCCAATAAGGAGGCAGCAAATCCACCCAAAGCACCTCAGATGGGACTAATGGACATGACCACAGTGGGTCCCATGCCAGCAGAACTGGTAGCTGAAGATACACCAGCTTTGGACTGGATAGTTTTGAGCTTCTTGAGTGTTGATGGACTCCTTCAGGGCCTATGATGAACTCACTGCCGACTCTCACTCCATAAGATCATATGGTATAGCAGCAGAATTAGGCCATTCAGCCCATCAGGTCTGCTCCATCTTTCGCTTATGGCTGATATGTTTCTCAACCCTATTCTCCTGCCTTCTCCCTGTAACCCTGAGCCCCTTACTATTCAAGAACCTATCTATTTGCATCCTAAATATGCTCAATAATTTGGCCTCCACAGTCCTCTGCAGCAATGAGTCCCACAGATTCACCACCCTCTGGCTGAAGAAATTCCTCCTCATCTCGGCTCTAAAGGGTCATCCTTTCACTCTGAAGCTGTGACCTCGAAACCTCATCTCTCCTCTACATCTACTCCATCCACACCTCTCAGTATTTTGTAAGTTTCAATCAGATCACCCCTCATCCTTCTAAACTCTAAACTGAGTCCTCAACCGCTCCTCTTATGACAAACCCTTCATCCTCGGGACCATTCTTGTAAACCTTCTCTAGACTCCTTCTGATGCCTGCATGTCCTTCCTTAAAAACAGGATTCAAAGCGCTCACGTGCGGTCTGACCAGAGCCTTATACAGCCTCAGCTACACATCCCTGCACTTATATCCTAGCCTTCTTGAAATGAATGCTAACGTATTAATGCTTTCCTAACAGCCAACTGGACCTGCATGTTAACCATAAGAGAATCCTGAACTACGACTCCTATATCCCCTTATGCTTCAGATTTCTGAAGTCTTTACCCAGTCATAAAATAGTCTGTGCCTCAATGAAAAGAACTGAAGGAGCCTGCCATGTATATCCACGTCTTTGTTCTTGACTTAATTTGTGCACCGCTATACATCATATTATTTGCTGGTTATTTTCAGTAGCTTGCATTATTTGCATTTGCAGTTTTGAGGAAGGGTCACTGGACCCAAAATGTTAACTCTGATTTTCTTTTCACAGAAGCTGACACACCTGCTGAGCTTTTCCAGCAACTTCTGTTTTTGTTCATGCATTATTTGAGTTCCGTAATAGGTAAACAGGGGTAACGATGTGATTTGGTGTTCTCTCTAAGAAACTTTCCTCTTGTGGAGTAGCTCTGCCGTCCATAGTGCTCTGTACTGCACAGAATGGACAGTTTAATAGAAGTACAGAAGTGTCGAATTGTCCTTAAAATGTATTAATCATTTGCATGTGCAAGCATTTTATAAATATTTCTGCCTCAAATACACATTTATACATACACATATATAAACCGTGTATACATTTTGAAATGTCACTACAGTCTATCAAATAACATTTGCAGAACCAAACATTGCTACATATTGAGATTTGTTGCTCAATTATACAAATTAATGATCTAGGAGATTTAGATAATGATCTATTAAAATATATTCAAAAATGCAGATGTTACCCAATGCACATGTCAGCTTTGGAAAATATTTGATTTTAAAATGAGTGAATAATTAATTTCATTTGGGCAGATGCTACTTAAAATTTCAATTTATTGAAATCGTAATCTCTGTCTGGTGTACGGTTGGAAAGTCTGCCATATTTGTAACCATGGTAACTGTTGCTGGGCATTGACGAACACTTGTTTATGAACAGGTTGTGAGGATTTTCTTTTGAATAACCTCATGCTGCAGCCTATGGGTTATAATTAACAAAGATTAGGATTTTCACTGGGCAGTTCAGTTCTTAAACTCCCCAACGTAAGAGCCACACTGTTCACATACATCTTGTGATGTTCTTTGCAAATAAAGAACTTTCATCTATTAGTTCTTGAATGAAATGGTCAAAAAAAACTAAAACAGATGGAGTGTTTTGTTGGTGCACTGGCGTATTCATTGATGTCCAGCTTCTTTTTGAGACTTTCCATCTGTTTTATTGGGCAACATCACTGATCAAGACTGGAGTAAGTGATCGCTTTGCCTGTTGCTTTCTGCAAGTGTTGTTTGCTGCATTCCTTTTAGAACCTGCACATCATAGCCAACACCAACAACAATAAAAGCACCTTTAATGTAACAAATTATCTCAAAGTAGGCTAGGTGGATAAACCATGGGAAATGCATGATTGTAGGGTGATTCTGGGAGGGGTGCCCTTCAGAGGGACTCAATGGGCCAAATAGCCTGCCTGATCAACCTTTCATATCCATGTACCTGTATACGTATATCCATATACCTGTAATCTTACTCACTTCTACCACTTTTCTGGCAGTTCATTCCATCCATCCACCACTGTCTGCCTGAAAAAGTTGCCCCTCATGTCCCTTTTAAATCTTCTCCCTCTCACCTTCAACCTAGGCCCTCTAAGTTTGGACTCCCCTACCCTAAGAAAAGAGAATTCACTCTATTCATTTCTAGACAGATACATGAGTGGGCATGGAGCAGAGGGATACAGATCCTTGGAAAATAGGTGACAGGTTTAGATGCAGGATGTGGATCAGCACAGGCTTGGAGGGCCGAAGGGCCTGTTCCTGTGCTGTAATTTTCTTCGTTCTTTGTTCATACTCCTCATGATTTTACAAGTCTCTATAAAGTCATCCCTCAACCTCCTATGCTCCAGAGAAAAAAGACCCAGCCTATCCAGCCTCTCCCTATGACTCAAACCACACCAACCAGGTTTCCTAAACTGAACTAGTTCCATTTGCATGCACTTGGCTCACATCCCTCTAAACCTTTACTATCCATATACGTGTCCAAATGTCTTTTGAATGTTGTAATTGTATCTGCTGTTACCACTTCCTCTGGCAGCTCATTCCACATATGCACCAGCCTTTGTGTGAAAAAGTTGCTCTTCAGGTCCTTTTTAAACCTTTCCCCGCTCACTGTAAACCTATGCCCTCCAGTTTTGCACTCCCCTACCCTGGGGAAAAGGCCTTGGCTATTCACTTTGTCTATGCCCCTCATGATTTTACTAACCTCTATAAGGTGACCCCTCAGCCTCCAATGCTCCAAGGAAAAAAGTTCCAGTCTATCCAGCCTCTCCTTATAAATTAAATCTTCCAGTCTTGGTAACTTCCTTGTAAATTTATTTCGCATCCTTTCCAGTTTAATAACAAAGCAAGGCAACCAGAATTGTACACAGGACTCACCAACGTCTAGTTTCAATCTAATGGAACCTTTCCAGAATCTAATGAATTTTGGAAAATTAGCACCAGCTCATCTATTACTTCATTAGCCATCTCTTTTAATATCCATTGGGACTCAGGGACTTATCAATCCACTATCAGTTTGCTTGATACAACTTCCCTAGAGATTGTAATTTCACCATGCTTCTCTCTTCCTCCACCTCCAGATATCCAGGTAATACTGGAACTTTTTAAAAAATCCCTGATAGCAAAGACAGAAGCAAAGCATTAACTCATTACATTTGTCATTTTTATTATCATCTCACCTTTTAGAGAGCCATGACTCACTTTGTTTGCTCTTTACCTTTCATAGAATCAGGCAGGCTATTTGGCCCATTGAGTCCCTCTGAAGGGCACCCCTCCCAGAATCACCCTACAATCATGCATTTCCCATGGTTTATCCACCTAGCCTACACCCTTATACCCTCAATTGACCACTCGGAGATTGCAATAATACAGTAAACTCTGGTATTTGAGGTGCATAATTTTTGCTGGTTTATTGAGAGTGCTGACTCATAAGGTGCCAGTTAAAACAAAGTTTGCGGCAGTTGAGAAATCTAAAAGACATTTAATACAACTACCTATTAAGCACCCTGGATGCTTTGGGACAATAGAGCACAGCCAATCCACCTCACTGAAACATCTTTGGACAGTGGGAGGAAACCCACACAGACAGTCACCTGAGGCTGGACTTGAACCTGGATCCCTAGCACTATGAGGCAGCAGGGCTAGCCACTGAGCCATTGTACTGCCCTTTACAGGTACTCCTACAGAAACACTTTCTGTCCAAATGTTTTACATTTCATGGCAACTTCTACTCATGTTTTAATTTATTTATTCTGATTAATCTTTTAGTCATTCACTGTCATTCTTTGCATTCAGACCAATCATGTGATCTGCCACTCACCTCTGCACTGGAAGGAGAACTCTCACTATTTTATCAGTGGTGGTCTGTGGTTTTGTCATTTCTAATCATTAGTACTTGCCCTCACGAAATCGCTCGCAGGAACATCGTGCCCAGTAATTAACATTTACAACCACAACAACAGCTGCGTGAGGAACTGAGATAACACGGCGTGGGGCTGGATGCACACAGCAGGTCAAGCAGCATCATAGGAGCAGGAAAACTTGACGATTCGGGCCTAGACCCTTCATCAGAAAACTGTTGCTTTAACTGACTGGGTGGAGTTTGGGAATATATCTTTGGTAAGCATACACGCTGAGCGAGCTGGATTTGGAGGTGCCTGCTGGAACGGGTGAGATGGTCGGCTGAGATGGAGAGACGTGTTGGAGACCACATGCCAGCCTCAAGGTGGAGGGAAAATTGTAAGCAATTAGGCCAGTGATGAAAACTCACCATTGAGCAGTAAGAAGCTAATTGGGAAATGAAACATACCATCAGCCTATAATTCAAATGGAAATCAACGTGATTTAATCCTACCTCCCTACTGAATACCATTCACACATATCTCTTGTGCCTTCAGTAACCTGCCCAGTGAAAGCTAGTGAGTTTTATCTTGACTTGCTGCTGGGGTCATTCGTACAAACTTATGAATTAAAAGCAGCAATTGGCTACTTGGTCTCTCTGCACTGTTCATGGTTGATCATGGCTGACCTGATTATTTTAATGTTATTTTTAGGTGCTTTTACCTGATGTGGCAACGCTAGTGTTACCTCATGTCACATAAGCAATTACAGCAAACTTTGTATTAACTGGTACCTATGGGACCAGGAATGTACCGATTGATCAAATATTCTGGTTGACCAAGAGGTCCACATAAAGAACACACACTAAGTAATCAAAATGTAATGCAGAGGGTACACACATCACTATTATACTTTATTTACAGTACAAACCACTCAAATAGCAATACAACTTTGACTTAAATAAAACTTTAAGGCAGAGAACCTTCCACTTATACCCTCAATTGACTACTCGGAGATTGCAATAACACAGTAAACTCTGGTATTTGAGGTGCATAATTTTTGCTGGTTTATTGAGAGTGCTGACTCATAAGGTGCCAGTTAAAACAAAGTTTGCTGCAGTTGAGGATATTGTGGCATTGAGGAATCTAAAAGACATTTAATACAACTGTCTATTAAGCACAATCATTAGAATATGACGGCAAGCACGGAGCGACATAGTGGTAGTAGAGCGTCATGCTTCAAGTGATTCCTGGGTAAGATGGTGTCTGAGATTGTTATACTCTAAGGTCTCATTCTATGACACAGTGATGATATTGTGAGCTGTCTCTTAAAGGTATACAGACATACTGACTGTGAGACGAAACACAATGTATCCCACTTATATGCCTCTGCTCAATAAACTTTCATCCCCTTGCTTATCAAGACTCTACGTACATCTGTCTTAAAATTGTTCAAAGACTCTGCCTCACTGCCCTTTGAGGAAGACAGTTCCAAAGACACAAGACTCTATAAGGAAAAAAAATCTTCCCTTTTTTTAAGTGGATAACCAATTACTTTTGACACCTAGTTCCAGATTCTACCACAATAATAAACGTCTTTGCCACATCTGCCCTGTCAAGGCCCCTCAGGCCCTTATATTTTCCATGACCCTCAGGTCCTGAGATGGGACTTGAAACTGGAGTCTCTGGTCCAGAGGAAGGGACATTACATACCACGCTCAAGACATCCACATCTTACCACCAACAGCCACATTAAGTCGAATTCTATTAAACATTGGCAGCACGGTGGCTCAGTGGTTAGCACTGCTGCCTCACAGGGACCCAGGTTCGATTCCACCCTCGGGCGACTGTCTGTGTGGAGTTTGCACATTCTCCCTGTGTCTGCATGGGTTTCCTCCAGGTGCTCTGGTTTCCTCCCACAGTCCAAAGATGTGCAGGCTAGGTGAATTAGCCATGCTAAATTGCCTGTAGTGTTCAGAGATGTGTAAGTTAGGTGGGTTATGGGGGGATGCTCTGATGGTCAGTGTGGACTTGTTGGGCTGAAGTGCCTGTTTCCACACTGTAGGGATTTTATGATCGTTCTGCAAATCAAGTTGCCTCTTACCCTTCCAAGATAGACACAATTCGAGTCTATCCTACATTTCCTCATAAGGCAACTCACTGTTCCAAGAATTATTCTGGTAAACCTTCTCTGAACTGCTTCTGATGCATTTATATCCTGTCTTCAATAAGAAGACTGGTCAAAGTACTCCAGACTGGTCATTTTCATGTGCAGGTAGCTGAGTGACAGAGAAATGGACTGATCTGAGAGATGTTTTCTCTATGTTTCCTGCAATCTCTCAGCCAGGAAATTCAGAGCCCATTTGGTTCCAAAATTTAAAAGGGCAATGCACGACTGAGGTACAAAGGGGTCACCCCTTAAAGTGGCTTCACATCTGGGTCCCCAAGATCTAGAGGGACCTTGTCCTCCAGCTTTAGAAAGTCTTTGTGAGCTGGGCCAACGGGCATTCAGATGCTGCAGGCCTGAGCTGCAGAGCTTTCTTTAAAACCTTACAGGGCAATTTGCATCTCTAGGGCAGAGCTGGACGTCCTCTTAGTAGGGTGTCCCCTCCGTTATGGGCATCTGGTAGTGCAGGCTTTCCAATGTCAGAGCCACCCCAGGCCACCATGATCCGGTGGTAAGATTGTGCCACAATGAGTTTCCTGCCAAGGAATTTGCTTCAGCTGACTGCCACATGCCAGTGGCAAATTCCTGATGGCTTTTGTACGTGTGCCATGGAACTAGGACTAAATCCAGCCCATTCTGTCCTCCCAAGTCTGGACTTATAGCTGTTCAATAGGGAAGTCACTACTGCTGATCCAGAATGGACATAACTGGATAATTCTCAAACCAATCAGAGCAGGAGATTGCAGTAGTGTCAGTGATTGGATCAAATTCTATATAGAATTGGTCTTTAGTAACCATCCTGCACCAACTGCATTCTGCAGGAGAGACCATCCTGCTTCTATCTGGAGATAGTTTCCTGAGTTCTGTTTGTTGCAGTTTGTAGAGACTCTATTTGAATAGATACTGGAGGGTGGTAGCTACAATGAATTGCTGAAATAGACTCTGTTCACAGACTAAATGGATTGCTCTAAAATAGACTTCTTCCTGATTCATTCACGAGATGTTAGTTTTGCCAATTGGGTCACTGACCTTGCCATTCCCTCATTGCCCTGGAGAACGTGGTGGTGAATGACATTGTTATGCTGTGGTCCTTGTGGTGTGGCTGGATGCAGACTGTTTCAGAGAGGGAGTTCCAAGATTTTGACCCATTTTGACCTACCCTCCCAATAGAGCCTGAGGCACACTCTGTGAACACCATTATATTCTTCCTGCTAAATGTACCAGCAAACCAATGTGAAGTTGCACAGGAGATAGTTTATACATGCTTTTCCCTCATTCAGCTTGTCAACTTTATTGACTTTCTCAAGAAGCATTTTTGAAGGACCAAAGAAACATCTCATTATTTGCCATAAACCACGGTTTGCCTGTTAGTGATGGCTGGCTTCAACTCTGAGGCTTCAGCTTACTGAACTAGTATTTCATAGGTACAGGAGGAGGCCATTCAGCCCTCTATGTGTCACCTTGGTTGCATCTACCTGTAGTGACTGTAATGAGGTCAGCCAGGTGGACCTCATAGAATATGAGTTCCCTGATTGGGGCTGTTAATCTGATCAAATCAGGGAGCTCTGGCTGACAGATATAAATAGGAGTGTCAGAGGTTCTGCTCACTCTAGGAGCTGATTCTGTGTTAGCTGGGTCAGAGTCATGTGCTACGTACGTGGGACAATAAAGCTAATTCAATTATTCAAAGGGTGATTTGGTGACAAGGTACCGTCCTTCAGAGATATTTCACTACCCCAGCCTAATGATTCTAGTTTTAGTTCCACATTTAACTCAGTTTACCTTAACTTCAACCTGTGCCCACTGTTCCATAAGTGAACTTTAATGAAGGTAAAAAGGGACTGACCCACAAACTGCACATTCAGTGGAATGGCCTTGCTGAAGACACTTGTTGTGGCGTAGTCAATGTGACTAGTGAGATAGCAGGAGTAGATCCCAGTATCGGAAGTCTTCGCTTTGGCGATATAGAGATTCCCTGTCACCTGCGAGATGAAGTGACGATCATCTGGCATTACGAAGTTTGGGATTTCATTGATAAACCAGCGATAGGTGGGAGCTGCAAGGCAAACAAATGCAAAGAAAAACGATAAATCAATCCATCTGTCAGCATTTCAAACAAATGACCACAGAGTAACCATTTGAATAGGATTCACTGAATCAAAATGAAATTGGAGTAAAATGTTAAATTCCTAAGAATCACTGCTGCCTGCACTGACTGTAAGAACAACAGTCAAATTGGTACCTCCTCTGCTGGTAATGGTCTTGAAGGAGTTAATCTTCATACTATATTGCGCCCACCCATTTTACTAATGTCATGCATGTTCTGTGGGTGGAGACAAGAAGTTCTATTCTAGCTTTTGGAGGGAGCAGATAGATGCGTACCTCCTTCTTAAGGTCCTAGTAATCGTGCAATAAGCCATCTTGGTGGGGGCACTTTCAATTGAGGCACTGAAAAGGGGCCTGGATGGTTATCTGGATAAAAATAATGTACAGGGCCCTGGGGAAAAGGCAGGAGATTGGCAATAGAACCGTACAGGTATGATGGGTTGAATGTCCTCCTCCTACACTGTAACAATGCTGTGATTCTCTGTTATCCAAGAGCAGTACATCTTTTGCAGATACACTACAGTGCTGTATACTCAATCACTATCACAAGATATTCCAAAGACAAAGCAAAGGCAAAGGAGAATTGGTGGCTGTGAGCTACCTCAAATAAACTTTACCCTTCCCTTACCCTTACCCTGACTGGTAGAGGTGGTGGATGGTAACCAGGATTGGTCACCTGGAAAATATCACGCTGCTCTCGCTCCCATAGCCCTCCAACTAGATTCCTCATCCTTATCAAAGATTTATCTAATTTCCTTTGTTTTAAGTTCCTAGTCAACCAGCTTCCAAGCAGTGTTTTCTAGGTCATAGCCATTCGTCACGTAAAAAAGATTCTCTCATCTGGTTGTTTTGCCACTTATCTGTGTCCTCTGGCTTCTGACATTCCTAAAAGCGGAAACATCTCTCTTGAACCACTCTATCAAAGCCCTTTCTAATTTTACACCCATCAATGAAATCTCCCTTTAATTTTCTGTAGGTACGAGGGCAGGATATTCAATGGTTAAAAATATAAAATGTCTGTGGCGCACAAATCCTGTTATTACTAAGGAAGCTATGAAATTAGAACTGGAAGGAATGAGACTATCATCACTGAAATATACTGGAACTATTGCGTAGCAAAGGAGGTGTGGAAACAATTTACAAGGACGTTGAACTGAGAGGTCATAATGAGCTGGCTCTCCTTTCTTTCATAGAAACGTAGAGACTAGGAACAGGAGTAGGCCATTCAGCCCTTCAAGCATTCTCCACCATTTAATATGATCGGGGCTGATCATCCAACTCAGTTCCCTGTTCCCACTTTCTCCCCATACCCTTTGATCCCATTAGCACTGGAGAAAAAGAAAGGCTGGGACTTGTTCACTGGACCGTTGGAGGTAGAGAAGTGGACCTTATAGAGATTTATAAAATCATGAGGGGTAGCGATGGGGTTAAGCGTGCCTTTTCCCTAGGGTGGGGGAGTTCAAGACTGGCAGCACATTTTTAAGGTGAGAGGAGAGAGATTTAACAAAGATATGAGGGACAAATTTTTTACACAGAGGGTGGTTTGTGTGTGGAATGAACTTCCTGAGGAAGTGATGGATGTGGGTACAGTTACAACGTTTAAAAGACATTTGGATAAGTACATGAATAGGAAAGGTTTGGAGGGATATGGGCCAGGAGTAGGCAGGTGGGACTAGTTTAGTGGATTATGTTCAGCATGGACTGGTTGGACCAAAGGATCTGTTTCCGTGCTGTATGACTCTATGTGAGCTCAAGTGGTACTTGGGGAGTTTAAGTGCGATTATTAAAGAAATCTGGAATTAAGAGTATTACATCAGTAGCAATGACCATGGAACTATAGATTATCATTAAAAATCCATCTTGTTTAAGAAAATCCATTTCAGAAAGGGAATCAGCCAGCATTACCCGGTCAGGCCCAAATGTGGCTCCAAATTGACAGCAATATGGTTGACTCTAAAATGGCCAAAGATATTTTTCAAATGAAGTCAAGAGGGTGGCTCACCACTACCTTCTGAGGGGCATTTAGGGATGGGCAGTAGATGGTGGCCTATCCAAATAAGCCACATCCTATGAACAATTGCAAAAAAAAACTTTAAAAATGGAAGGAACTGCGAATGCTGGAAATCAGAAACAAAAATAAATCAGAAATTAGCTCTGAAGAAGTGTCACTGGGCCCAAAATATTAACTCTGATTTCTCGCCACTGATGCTGCCAGATCTGCTGTGTTTTCCCCGCAACTTCTGTTCCTGTGTTTGTTAAAATAAAAAATTTGTGTAACTTTTCCCTTGTTCTCTTGAAAGACAGCTGAGCGATTTGACTCAAGTACATCCGTGGTACCCAATTCCACATTCTCAGCATTTTGCAGGTAAAGACCACAACATTTAGGAGCAGCAGTAGGCCATTTAGCCCATTGAGTCGGCTCTGCTGTTCAATGAGATTGTTGGTTAATAGCTCAACTTTCCTGCCTTTCCCCCAGAATCCTTGAATCCCTGATAGATTAAAAATCTATCTCAGCCTTGATTACATTAATGACTTAAATCCGACAGCCCTCTGTGGTAAAGAATTCCACAGATCTGCTGCCCAATGAGAGAAGAAATTCCTCCACATCTTTGTCTTAAATGGGTGACTCCTTACTCTGAGATTATGCCCTCTGCTCCTAGATTGTCCCACAATGGGAAACAACCTTTCTGCATCTATCCTGTCAAGCTCGCCTAAGAAACTTATGTTACAAATTTGCATAGAGTGTGTGGTTCCTTTAGGAGATGAAGTGCTTTTCTAAGCTTAGAGACGTATACAGAAAAAAAAAGTGTCTGCATGGAGCTGAAGATGTACAGCCAGTTCTAAAATTGAAACATGTATCAGTTAGCTGTGTGATTGGGCACGTTAGGCTTGTTTTGATGTTTTGGCAACTAGTTAGAATCAGCCAAATAATTGAAACCAAGCACTTAGCGACTGAAAGCCAATTGAATTTAAATTTTCCTGCTCCTATGATGCTGCTTGACCTGCTGTGTTCATCCAGCCCCATGCTTGTTATCTCGGATTCTCCAGCATCTGCAGTGCCTTTTATCTCTGAATTTAAATCTGATGGTTTTGACAACCTCAGACCAATGTTAATGTAAGAAAATTAATATGTCATCCAAGGTATATAAGAAGGGGGTTATTTGAAAATCAGTGTCAGAGTGAATCGCCATCTGAGAAATAAGCACCTAGTTCTCACATGAAATCAAGAAGGTCTCTAAAAAATCACCACCTTGTCCACAAAAGGCACCACCACACTTCTAACTAAATGTCTTCACAGAGCAAGCATCCCTGACAGCAGGATCAGTGGAAGAAAGGCATTTATGACTGGAGAGACAGTGGAGAGGGCAGAGCATGCAGAAGACGCATTCTGTGTGGACTTTGATAGACCAAGTTTTAATTTTTTTTCTTATGACTTCGGTTATATCAGTGGGACTTGTGTTTATCAGAATAGCATACCAGTGGAATTTTGTTCAGTTAGGGAATAGTTAGGAGTTAGGGGAAAATTATTTGGTTTGTTGATAATTCTGTTAATTTGTTCACCGTTAAGGGTTAAATAAATAAATTATTACTTGTTACTTACAAAGTGCATATAAGGGATTTTCCTTCATTTAACCTCCCTTCTCCATAACAGCTTACTCCTTTTTAACAGATTAGATGAGGTGAGGCAAACGTCTCTGGGTGTTTCTGGTTTAATTATTAGAAGAGAACCTCTACTCCCATCCTAACAGATTGGGGTCTTGTGTTTTGACTTTAATTAGCAGAGGAGTTTGACCTCCCCTTCCTAACACTTATGTTCAACAGTGTCACCCTTCATTCTTCTAAGCTTTGATGAACACGATCCAACCCCTCCTCATAAGCAGGTTTAAACGATTCTGTGACCTTATCATGAAGAAAAAGTGGAGAGGTGTATTCAGTCAGTATTTATCGCTCTCCTGACATCATTAAAAAGATGATCCTATTGCTCTGTGTGGGGCCAAATGGATAAAAAATTGGTTACCATGTTTCCTACATTACCACAATAACTTCAATGTACTTAATTAGCTGTAGTTGTCCTTGTGATGTCCGTCTGGTGATGAATGATGCTCCAAAGTTAACCTTGCCCTTTTCTTTAGAGCCTGTAGATTGAGAAACGAAGGGAACATTGGGGATGTAAGGATTTCACTACCTAGGGGCATGTTTCTTGCTTATGGAATTCAGTGTATTAAGATGTAGGAGATTCGGGGTTCAAATCCCAGGTGAACACTCATGTTCAGAACCAAGGCACACAATTTCAACCTAAGGGGGAGACCATTTAGGACTGAGATGAGGGAAAGTAGTTTTACTTAGGGCAGTTGTGTAATATCTGGAATCCTCTACTCCAGAGGGCTGTGGGACCTCAGTTATAGAATATGTTTAAAGTAGAGATTCTTAGATTATGAAATTCCAGTGATGTCAAGGTATATGGGGCTAATGTAGGAGAAGGGCATTGAAGAGGATGTCATCATCATATTGAAAGGTGGAACAGACTTAATGGATTGAATGAAAAAAAAAGCAAAGTTGCTGGAAAAGCTCAGCCAGTCTGGCAGCATCTGTGAAGAATAAATCAGTGTTAATGTTTCCCGTCCGGTGACCCTTCCTCAGAACTGGATTGAATGGCCTATTGCTGCTCCAGTGTTCCACAGTTTTGATTGTCTGACGCATATACTCTGAAAATTAAATGAAAATGCAAAGGAACAAAGTGATTACCTGGATAATGTGGGGGTGCGTTGCAAAGCAGCATCAATCCCGTCCCTTCATTCACTTTCACCTCTTCCCTGTCTTCCGTTGAAAACTGTGAAAGATCTATTAATCAGAAAATGATACAGGTTAATGGGACAGTTTACTGAGGGATTGCTGAGCACAATAAAATAATTCAACCATGTCGCTGCCAACGTGGCAGCATCATCTTATCACTCAACCAGGTAGCTTGATAGTTCATCCTGCTCTCCCTTTCCTTCCTGGTTGGTGGCCAGCAAAATATTTGCAAAACCAGCTTCAGACTCCTGGCCACACCATCTCTGCGGGTCATCCTTAGAACTAGAACTAACAGTGAGGAAGGTGTGCGTGTGTGTGTGTGAGACCGAGAGAGAGTAGGTAAGGGTGTGTGCATGTGTGTGTTTGTGTGAATGAATGAGAATAGGTGAGGGTGTGTATGCGTGTGAGTGAGAGAGAGTAAGTGAGGGTGTGTACACGTGTGAGTGACAAAGATTAAGTGAGGGTGTGTGTGTGTATGTGTGTGTAAATGTGTGTGTGAGTGAGCAAGAGAGAGTAGGTGAGAGTGTGCATGTGAATGAGAGACAGTAGGTGAGTGTGTTTATGTGTATGTGTGTGTGAGAGAGTGTGTGCATTTGTGTGTGTGTGTATGCGTGCGTGCGCGCACGTGTGTGTATGTGTGAGAGAGAGAATGTGTGTGTGTGACTGTGTGTGTGTGTATGCGCGCGTGCGCGCACGTGTGTGTATGTGTGAGAGAGAGAATGTGTGTGTGTGTGTCTGTGTCTGTGTGTGTGTGTGTGTGTGTGTGTTTGTATGAGGGTGAGTAGGTGAGAAGGATATGTGTATGAGGTTGGGGGTGACGTCAGAACAAGAGAGCAGGTTTTAAGCTCTATGGTAGAAACACAAGTCAGCCTGAATCACAGCAGACTGTTACAGCTTACACGAGGCAGGACTTGAAGATCCTGTCTCCTTTTCTTTGATCATTTTATTTTTCTATTTGCAAGGAGAGTTGTGCAGTTGCTTTCAAAAAGGATATTACAATTTAATAAATATTTCTATCTATGATCATTACTAAGAGGCTCAATGGATCTTGTGGATATTTTAAAGGTCAGTTAAAGGGGGCAGATGGTGGAATTTAATGGAGAAGAACTTGAAGGCTTAGCTAAGAAAATACTCCCCAGGAACTGGCCCCATGAGTGCACTATTTCAATTGATAACAGCCTTTTCTAAGACAGCGGGAAGTAGGATTTTGACTCACCAGAATGGGCAGCATTCAAAGTAATCTGAATTATTAAGAAAAATGTACATTTACCATTATAACTGCAAACCCCATATTTTACAAGTACTAAATGAGCACTTTGACAAAATAAACCTTCTAATCTTTGGAGATAGTAAGAACTGCCGATACTGGAGTCAGAGATAACACAATGTGGAGCTGGAGGAACACAGCAGGCCAAGCAGCATCAGAGGAGCAGGAAAGTTAACGTTTTGGGATATGTTTCTATTGCATGGCAACACGAGTCTGTTAGAAACAGGCCCAGGGTATGTGTGTCTCCCCTTGTGCAGAATTGTCCCAATCTCACACAAGAGAAGGGTCTCCCTGGCCAGCTCAGTTGCAGACAGTGAGGCTGTGGCCTATCATTTCAACCACAATCACTGATACACCAGCACAGTCCAACGCAGGAATCACCAGGGGCCACATAACGATGTAGAATCTTATTTTCACCTGCTTCTTAGTTAGTCTTAATCAGAGAACAGTAATTGTTTATTGTCTCTTACACCAGCATACATTACAATTAGGAGATGGTGAGCTCTTGTGGTGGTAATGTCCCTACCTGTGGGCCAGAAACTCTAGTTTGGGTTCCATCTCAGGAATTGATGGCCACAAATGTGCCATAGCCTGGCCAATCAAGTTGATTATCACTCTGTAAATCCTACTTTTCTGACAGCAGACGATAAGGGGAGGAGAGTTTACCGCAACCGGGGTGGAGGGGTGATGGTGGATGTTAGCTATGGGACAACAGCCTCCCCGTGTTAAAAAGATTCTTTGTGTGGATCTGTGTCATGAGCAAAAATCATTCTTTGTCCAAGGAAGAACTACCACTACACATGCACGTACAACCAACCACACACACACACACTCACACACACTCACACTCACACACACACTCACACACACTCACACTCACACACACACACACATTCACACACACACATTCACACAC
>JAHRHZ010000028.1:31786224-31815055 GCA_024137785.1 Ginglymostoma cirratum | reverse complement strand
CACACACACTCACACACTCACTCACACACACACTCACACAGACACACACACACACAACCACACACAACCACACACACACAGACACACACACACATACACACACACACATACACACACAGACAGACAGACAGACACACAATCACACACACACACACACACACACAATCTCACACACACACACACCCATACATCCAGATACACACAAGCCCCCACCTACACATTCTCACGCACCTTCACCCACGTGGTCATACATGTGCACACACAGAATGAGGATGCATTGTTGGATTTGGACGCCCCATAAGTTACTTAATACTGAGACTCACAGCCAAAGCGAAGGAAAGCCTCTCTACTTATGATGGTTCCAATTGAGTTTGTTGCCAGACATTGATAGGATCCAGGGTCTTTCGAACGTGTTGGATTACTGATCACCAGATTTCCTCCAATCAGACTGTAGCGACTGTCCCCTTCAATGTTAATATCGGTGCCATTTACTTTCCACCTGCCAGGATACAACAGAACTCAGTCATTGGAATTATTATTCTAATGAACAAGAGACAGGCTCCAAAAAAAAAAATCTGATACTAACATTTTATTCAATTATGACAAAATTGCAAAGGACTCCATCCATGGATTTTCATGGAGCTAAACCTATTCTAATGTCACCGTAGTATTTTACGCATGAATTGGCTAAATGAATCCCAATTCATCCCATTATGTAGGATTCTAGTGGATGAAATTACTTTCCATTTCAGAAAGTGCTTGATGGAGATAAGACGCATTTACAGACAAAACTAAGTCAGGAATTGATCTCAGTTTACAAAGAACCTGCAAGGCATAAAATGGAGACAAGTATAGATGGATAGGGACTGACTTCAGAAAGTTGCCGAAACACTTCCATGCCCATTGAGTTGCTTTGTAGCAGCAAGACTGTTGCCGTGCAGGCGAAACGAGCAAGCATTCTGTGCCCCTATAGCCACAGATCCCATGAAAGATTCTTCAGGCCACTGACTTCTCGCCCGTTTGCTGACTCCAAACGATAACACTGCTTGACCGTTGGTAGTGGGTCAACAAGCACACGGCCTAGCCAGCACCTCTCCTCCGTCTGCAGAACTGTGGTGAGGCAAGTGCCATGTAAGGCACAGATGGTACGGTGCCCTCACTCACAGATTCACCCGTTTGTTTACCCGCCCAGGGACAGCCCAGAAAATTCAGCCCAAGTGCTTTGCAAACAATGAGTGAAAGTGAGTGTTTGTGAGAATTGTGCACAATGGCAATGAATGTGATCCGCATGTGGGAATGCAGGCTCCGAGATCGAATGGGAGAGGAAGATAGGTTCACACTGGGGATATTAAACTTGGATACATTGTGGCTGAGTATCTAATTTTGCTCGATGGTAATTCTGTAAACACTCTGGGATATTTCATAGATTACGGTACCATCTAAATTAAATGTTGTTGCTGTTAACAATTATGTAATAACTTAAACTATGACGATTAAAATGAAACTATCTAGCCACCACCCCTAGACATTTGATGGTGTCACCAACACGGAATCCCCTACTATCAACATCCTGTGGGTTACCATTGACTAGAAACTCAACCTGGCTCATAACATAAACACTGTGGCCACAAGAACAGGTCAGAAGCTAGGAATACTGCAGTGAGTAACTCACCTCCTGACTCTCCTGTCAATCATCTACTAGGCACAAGTCCAGAGTGTGAAGGAGTACTCCCCACTTGCCTGGATGGGTGGAGCTCCAACAACACTCAAGAAGCTTCACACCATCCAGGACAAAGCAGCCCGCTTGATTGGCGCCACATCCACTAACATCCAATCCCTCCACCACCGACGCTCAGTAGCATCTACAAGATGCACTGCAGGAATTCACCAAAATCATCAGTCAGCACCTCCCAAACACATGATCACTTCCATCTAGGAGGATAAGGACACTAGATACATGGGAACACAACCAGCTGACTTGGAAATATGTCGCCGCTCCTTCACTATCACTGGGTCAAAACCTTGGAATTCCCTCCTGAATGGCATTATGGATCTGACTATGGAATGTGGACTGTAGCAGTTCAAGAAGGCAGCTCACCACCACCTTCTCAAGGGGCAACTACGGATGGGTAATAAATACTGGCCCGGCCAACGATGCCCAGATCCCATGAAGAAAGAAATAAAATAGTTTTGCTTGACAAGGGTTTAAAAGAAATGGAGTCAAGGCAGGTTAATGGGTTGAAGGTATAAATCATTCAACACTCAATGATGGTGCAGGCTCTAGGGGCTGAATGGCTTCTGCCAGCTCCTATGATAATGGAACCATCCCATCCTATAAATGAAATAATTTCACACGTAAATAATCTCAGAACATAGTTTGTAAACTAACAGCTTAGCTCAAACAGCACTGGTTCAGGGCTATGGTTTCTTGAGTGGGTACTACCTGTATTTAGGGTGTGGGTTAGCTCTGACGTGGCAGTTCAATGTCACCTTCCCTTCTGCTGAACCTTCAGGGTACAGGGTGTTCTTTGGCTGCTCTTCGAATACTGGCCCGAGATCCGCTTTCATGCTTTGAACAGCAACCCAGTCTGTAACAGGGAAACAAAACGCATCATTTCTCAATCTGGCAGCATTGTGTTTGTAGCTTCCTGGCTCCTTTGACAGAGCTCACTGCTGTCCCCGGAGCAATAGCATTTTGGTAAACCTTTTGAAGAATCCCTGCATTAAAACAGTGTCTTGAAAACGGACCGCGGCATAGTGAATATGGAAAAGAGTGAGAGTGGGAACCTTTTGTGAATGTAGCAAATCGTTATGATTTGGAACACACTGCTGGGAAGCTCAGTGGAAACAGATTCCAGCAGTAAACATGGAAACATAGGGAAGGGGAAACTCACAGGACTGCAGGGAAAGAGCAAGGAGGGTAGGATTGAATAGGCAGATCAGTCAAAGAACTGACATTGGCACGATGGGCTGAAAGGTCTCTTTTTGTATTATCTGATTTGAATGTGTCTCCAGGTGATGTTGGTTATTTGTATTTGTAGTAAACAATAGACTGAAGTTTGGCATCTCTGAAATTTAACATTAGGCTAAAATATTTGTGGAGGCTGGATTGATTTTCTACCATGAATTTGGTACAGCGTTACCAGAAATCCAGGAAAAACTACAAAAATCACAGATAGTGCAAATTCTCCAATGTTTGTGTTGATCTTCTGACAAAGGTTTAATGTAATTTAGGGAGAATCCGCATCTCAGCCGGGAGAAGATGGTCACATTTTGGCATTGTTAACTCACAGGGCCAAAGCTTACAGGTCTGACATCATCTGTGGAAAGAAATCAGAGTTAATGTTTCGGGGTCAAGTGTCCTTTCCTCAGAACCAGTCCTGCTGCCAGACCTGCTGAGCTTTCCCAGCAATTTCTGTTTTTGTTTCTGATTTACAGCATCTACAGTTCTTTCAGTTTTTATTAACTCACAGGGCAGTTGGCAACTAATCTGTTTTTCTCATTTACCCCTTCTCTAAAACCATCCTTTCATTTCTTTACCTGTCCCGTTCATTTTTTCCCTTGCATCATCACTTGTTCTGTTATACAACCTTCCCTGCCTTCCTTTCGACCAAATAGCTTCCTTTCTATTCTTTCCTCCCTTTCTCCTTTTCCATCTCTCTCCCTAACTATTCAAAACCCGTTCTATCTCTGAGTTTTAAACAGTTTTGAGGAGAGAGCATTGACCTGAAACATTAACCCTCATTCCACAGATGCTGCCTGACCTATTTTTTACCTCTGGGTCAACTGGCCCAATGACGAAACCACTAACCCTTAGTATCCAAGCAGAGAGAGATAAAGTGTGATAAAGAGATAGGAACATTGGAAAAGGGGTAGGCCATTCAGCCCCTCGAGCCTGTTCCATCATTCACTGAAATCATTGCTAATCTGTGGCCAGACTATTTATACTTGCCTTTGGCCCATATCCCTTAAGACCTTTGCTTAACAAAAATTTATCTATCTCATTTAAAATTAACAACCGATCCAGTATTCATCGCTGTTTGTGGAAGACACCTCCAAACATCAACCACCCTTTGAGTGTGATAGTATGATGAAGGGTAACGAGGAGATAATTTTCTTCAGGGTGTAATTTTGGTGGAAGATTTGGTGGAATTAAGGGAAAACACTGGAAATTTGAGCGAATTGATGGCAGATTGGGAAAAGTTGATGTGATTCCAACCCGGAGCAGTCAGAGTGAGAGATGCACCTACAGAATTGTGAAAGGTATGAATTATACAGTAAATCCTGACAACACTGTATTTGCATCCCTACAAAGTAGATTGTCAGTGAAGCAACAGTTAAACAAGTCAAATTTTCTTAGGGTATCCAGAGGTAGCACGGTGGCTCAGTGGTTAGCACTGCTGCCTTACAGTGCCAGGGACTCGGGTTTAATTCCACCCTCGGGCAACTGTCTGTGTGGAGTTTACACTTTCTCCCTGCGACTGTGTGGGTTTCCTCCCACAGTCCAAAGATGTGCAGGTTGGACAAATTGGCCATGCCAAATTGCCCTGTAGTGTCCAGGGTGTGTATTAGGTGGATTAACCATGGGGAATGCAGGGTTGCAAAGAGACGGGGTGGGTCTGGGTTGGAAGGTCAGTGTGGGCTTAATGGGCTGAACATCTGACAATGAGTTGCAGTTGAGTTCAGAAGAAGAGCCATGGTGGACTTGAAATGCTAACTCTGTTTTCTCTCCACAGATGCTGCCAGGCCTGTTAAGTTTCTCCAGCACTTTCTGTTGCAAGCCCTATAATATTTTGTTTTTAAGAGTTGTGGTTACTTTCTAGGACCTTGCCCATCAGAAATAAAAAAAAATTATACCCAGCAAGTTGAAATAGAGCATCTTGTTATAATTACAGAGCTCACCAATGAAATAACTTTCAGAAACATAAAAACACAGAAACCATCAGCAGGGGTACGGTCTGTTAGCTATCCCTCCTGACCCTCATAACTACCACTTCTGCTGCTGTTGGCTTCCTTCCACCGCTCTCCATCTTCCTCACTGCTTCTCTCTCGTTGTTATGAAGGGATCAGAAAAAAGGAAGGAGGGAGGCATTGACTGAGGGACTGGTGTGTGGGAGGGTCAGGAATAGAAGTGGAGAGCATGAGGGTGTCACTGGGCAGGCTATAGAAAAAGGAATCATTGAATCCCTACAGCACAAATAGAGGCCATTCAGCCCATCAAGTTTGCATCGATCCTCCGAAGAGCATCCCATCCAGATCCACCCCTAAACCTACCATCCTCGTAGCCGTGCATTTCCCATGGCCAATCCACTTAGCCTGCACATCCCTGGAAAGTATGGATAATTTAGCTTGGCCAATCCACCTAACCTGCATGACTTTGGTAGGAACCCAGAGCACCTGGAAGAAACCCATGCAGACACAAGGAGAATGTGCAAACTCTACACAGTCACCCAAGGCTGGAATTAAACCCGAGGTATAGATGTAGTATAGATATCCTGACTTGAAGCGACCCAAAATGTTATCTCTGATTTCTCCCCATCAATGCAGCCAGACCGGCTGAGCTTTTCCAGCAAGTTCTTTTTTTGCCTCTGATTTACAGCATCTGCAGTTCTTTTGGTTTTCAGTTAATCCATTGAGACTGTCTCTTGATCTCCAGCGAAATTCTCTTTACAGTGGTGGAAGAGTACAAGATATACCAATTGGTCCCTCTCCACCGACATCATTACAGCCATGTCATCTCCTTAGAGAGGCAAAAAAATGGACAGGAATAGATGGATAGCAAAAGAAACTCAGGTCTGCACAAACCCTCCAACATTCACACAAGTAAATTATCTTTTTAGGAAGTATGGTTAAGATCCAGCACTTGAGTAGAAGCCAATACACATGCGTGGATGTAAGTCAACAGTCTCCAAGGTCAGGTGAACTCTTGCTGGTAAATGATTATGTGCAATCGAAGAAGCCACATAAACCCCAGCGATAGGCTTTTGAGATTCCTGACTCATGACTGAGAGGGACAAAAAAAAAAGCTACAATTCATGATAAACAGAATCTTCCATCATCGTACAATGTCGGATCTGTAGGAGAAATAAATTAGGTTTGTTTGATGCACTGAAAGCAAATATAGGGTGAACATCTCAAACAAGCCACAATCTAAAGGAACTGATCACGGCACATTACCCACAATGAAATATTCATAGCAAATCTATTTACGTAAGCTCCAAAGATGTCAGGACATCTGAAAGTCATATTAATTGTACTGTCTTGTTGAGAGACAAGCATGTTGTAAAACATGCACAGAAAGGACAAACAGCAGACAAAACATGTAGGTTACAAACACACATGGAGCACACTTTGACCAATTCAAAATTAAGTGGACTGTCCCATCTAAACACTAGGAATAAAATCCACCATAAAGAAAGAGTTGCATTTATAGAGTCTTGCTCACAAGCACCAGGTTTCCAAAGTGCTTTATGGCCAATTAAATACTTGTCTTTTTGAAGTGTGGTCACTACCATAGTGGAGTAACAACTGTAATCAATTTACACATAGCAAGTTCTCATGCTCAGCAATATGTCATTTACCAGCTAATGTGTGTTGCTTACGTTAATGGAGGAACAAATATTGGCCACAATACCGTGACAATTCCCCTTCTCTCATTTGAAATTATAGACATGATGTTGCATTCATCGGGGAGGGCAGATGGAACCTCAGTTTAATATTGCACTGAAAGGCAGAACCTCTGGCAGTGTAGCACTCCCTCAGTAGTGCATGTAATATCAGCCTAAATTCGGAGGTTTTAAGTTCAGGTGCAGGATTTGAACTTACAACTTTATGACTCACAACTGTAAAATAAGTTGCCATATTTAAACATAGTATTCATTCTGGGAAGGTCGGCATCCATGGTGAGATTAAACAATGTGGGAAGCATTGACTTTTTGAGAAGGTCACCTTCTGGAAAATGTAGCAGTTGACATGTTCCAGTATTTTGACCCAGTGACAAGACAGGAATGATGATATGTGTCAAAGTAGGGAAGGCGTTTGACTTAGAGACAAAGTTGTAGGTGGTGATGTCTCCATTTGGCTACTCCCCTTGCTCACCCAGTTAGTGGATATTATGGTTTTGAGAAGTAATTATTGGCTTCTTTTTGACAGCAAGGTACTTTCAGCAAGTCACCATTATAAGAAAACGGTCTGATTTTGAAGCCTGTCACAAATAACCTGTAGATGGATCACCATCAGAATTCTATCTTATTTTATCTCCATCCACTATAAAGCTATGTTCAGGGAGCTTTCCATTTGCCTATACTTCAGCCTCATTGTAAACCTGTCCTCAATTCTGGTCCCTTGCACATCCCTGATTTCCATTACTCCATTAGTAGCTGTGCAGCCAGTCACCTTAGACCTGAGCTCAACTATCGCTTCTCCCTCCCTCTGTTTTCTTTTAAGACAATCCTCAAAACATCCAACAGGAAATCATGCTTTTTTCATATTGCCACAGAAGTACTTAAGTCTGTTATATATTAAAGGAAAAATGTGTGGAAAAGGGGGAGGGAATGGATTTAGAATAAATAGCTGCCATCAGAAAGGGACAATAGCTTCCCCTTGTGTGCAATTTCCATGATTTAAGCACTCTCCTATTCATTGCAGCAAACCTAACAGATGAGCTTGAAGCCGAGCCAAGAAAGCAAGCCGATATTGAATAATACAATTTGTACTTTTGCAGACATTTATCACATTGGACTGCCTCAAAGTGCTTCAGGTAGAATCATGCATTGTCAAAGAGCAGTGACTAATAACATATTAATAAGTGTACCATTGTGCAGCATTTACATCGCATTTCAGGCAATAGGATGAATAGCCAGCTAATATACTTTTCACTGCTAATTATTAAGAGTGGAATTTTGACTGGGATATCTCTGTTAAGCAATGCCAAAGGAATTTTTAATATTTACTTGAAATATCAGAACAGGGCTTGGTTTAGAGTTTAATTTTAAGGACCACACTTTTGTTAATGCCTACATCCCATGAATGAAGACTGAGAAATAAAACAAAACAAAAGAGGTGCTGTACACTGCACTGAACCTCTAAACCAAATAATGATGAGGCAGGACTCAAATCTGTAACTTGAAGACCCAGAAGTGTGATTTCCACCAACCAAGATAAGGTACCTTCAACATTTTTAGGTCACTATGTTATGAAGTTGTATCCAGTTCACAGACGGTTAACTTCACTGGAATGTCTAGCTGAAACAGTAGCAATATTTTATACAGCGAGCTCGGTTTTAAAACAATGAAGAGTTATCAACCTCATTCTATGTTACTGTGCACCTTTAACGCAAGGATGGTTTCCATTCAGTATACACAGCAGGAGGTTTAACTAAACGCTAATATCGTTGCTGTAGCTCCTGTGCAAAGACAAAAGGATTTCCATTTAAGAAGATCATTCTTAATATCAAACAACATTCAACTTAGAACAAGGGGAGGGACGAAGTGTTAGTTTTGTCAGTGATGCCCAGAACAATCCCATGAACACATCATAAATTTTAAGAATTCTTGTCAAAATCCTAAAAGCTTCAATCAAATCACCCTGTGGGAACAGATAAAACTGTCCAGAGTAGTTAGAATGAAGCAGAATGGAAAGTGGAGTCGTTTTTCTTTTTCTCGAGTCCTTAAGGCTTCAGACAAAAAAGAAATGGAGAGCAAAAAATAGAGAAGGGAGAGAGCGCAACAGTGATAGAGGGATGGGAGAAAGAAAGCGGCGGTGAGACAAAGGAGACAGGGAGAAAGAGAGAAAGATGAGGGGAGTGTGATTGAGAGAGAAACTGCTTGTTTGTAAATGAGATCAGCTCTTAAGAGAGGCAGATCTGTGTATGTCATTATGTTTTATGGCACTAACAGTGGGGAATTGATTGAATCTCAAACTGTGCCCTGTACATTCATATCCCACATTTTAAAAAAAGACTAATTTGTCAGCTTATAAACTTTACCTTACTACAGTTCACCTCTTGACAAGCCAGGAGTAAGCATGTGGCAGTGTGTACTGGCTGTTAGTTAGCTTGGTTTTTTTTCCACAGAATCCTTACAGTGTGGAAGCAGGCCCTTTGGCCCAACAAGTCCACACTGAACCTCAGAGCATCCCACCCAGACCACTACGGGCAATTTAGCATGGCCAATCCACCTAACCTGCACATCTTTTGGACTGTGGGAGGAAACCAGAGCACCCAGAGGAAACCCACACAGACATGGGTAGAATGTGCAAACTCCACACAGACAGATGCCCGAGGCTGGAATTGAACCCAGGTCCCTGGTGCTGTGAGGCAGCAGTGCTAACCACTGAGCCACCGTGCCACTCAAGGTGTCTAGCATGTTGCTTTACAATCTACAGGGACGCCAACAGCATTGGTTTACGACCGTTTCTGGCTGAGGTCACCACAAATCTCAATCTCACCCTTTGCCCGAGGGGTGATGACCCTCAGGTTAAACTCAACACCAGTTCTCTCTCTCTCTCTAATGAGAGATCAGTCTATGGTCCTCTTGGACTATGGCAACTTTCATTTCAGTGTATAAAGGTTTATTGCTTTCAGAAATTCCAATGTTAGGTCTTTCTTTCTATTGTGATCTCTGAGTCATGTTCTTGTTCAACGAGATTTTGATGCACTCCAGGTCACAGTGAACATGAGATCTGTTTATGGGGGTGGCTAGTGAGGTCAAAGTCAAAGATTATTGACTGAGTTTAGAGCCTTCATACATGTCGAAAGCTTTTTTTAATTCATTAACTAATTCACTTTTAAGTGATCAGTTACAGTTTGTGAGGAGCATACTAAATAGAGTTCCTCAGTGAAAAAAGCAGAAGGTGATTGTGTTAAAAATGATAATACTGTGGATGCTGCAAATCTGAAATAAAAACCTGAAATAAAAATAGAAAGTGCATCAATGAAGAGAAAAACAGAGTTAACATCTTGAGGCGAATATAACAGTTCAATTCTGAAAAATAATCATATCAGGTTCGAAACATTAACTCTGTTCCTTTCTCTGCAGATACTGCCAGACTTGTTGAGTTTCTCCAGTGTTCCTTGTTTTTATTTAAAGCGCTGACTGAAATCTTAAATACCAAAGATCCTGATTCAGCACATACTAATCCTTCTGTGCACCAACTATTGATTCTTGCAGATCTCATTGTTTCAGTCAAAACTACACCTGCAGAAGTTAACGCGCTCAAACAAGAAAAAGTAGGACTCATAGCACCAAAGCCACCAATGATAGTCCAGCAGTAACTGTCCAATTCATAACTTGTGTTCAATTATCAACACTCCAAAGGCAAGTTAGAATACTAGATTTTTATAATGTTGCTGAAGTCAAATGGATTTGACGATAAACAGAAATACAGCAGCTAGTCAAAAGTTTTCAGTCCTGCATTTGGAACGGGTATGCATCTTATATAGGGCTGAGCAGTTACAAGGAAGAAGGGTGGGCTTGCAATTATTTATTGCTTTTCAAAGCAATTAGATGTCTCAAAGAACTTTAGAGACAACAAAGTACTTTTGAAATGTAGTCACTGTTGCAACATATGCCCAACAGCAGCTACTTAGTACACAGCAAGCTCCCACTAATTGAAATGTGATAACAAACTAACAATCTGTTTTTACGATGTTGACAAATATTGATTAGGACAATTCCCTGCTCTACTTTGAAATAATGGCACAGGATCTTTCGCATTCCCAGCAGACAAGGAATCACAGCCCATTTGAAGGACAGCAACTTCAATAGTGCAGCACACACTGAGTTTAAGCATCAGTCTTAATTTTCGTTCTCAAGCCCTGGAATGGGAATCAGAGGAGAGAGTACTATCCACTGGGTCACAACTGATGCACAATCGAGAGTATGATGTGGTCTTAATCTTGTTGAGTCAAGGTCTTTTCCCAGGGTAGGGGAGTCCAAAACCAGAGGGCATAGGTTTAAGGTGAGAGGGGAAAGATTAAAAAGGGGCCTAAGGGGCAACCTTTTCAAGCAGAGGGTGGTGCGTGTATGGAATGAACTGCCAGAGGAAGTGGTGGAGGCTGGTACAATTACAACATTTAAAAGGCATCTGGATGGGTACATGAATAAGAGGGGTATAGAGAGATAAGGGCCAAATGCAACTAGATTAATTTAGGATATCTGGTCGGCATAGATGAGTTAGACCAAAGGATCTGTTACCATTCTGTATGACTCTATTACTCCTTGACTCTTGTCTCCCTTAGAAAGGTGATGGTAAGCTGCTTTCTGGAACTAACCTTGCGAGACCATTTCAGAGGACAGTTCAGAGCCAGACATGTTGCTGTGGGTCTGGAGACACATATTGGCAGACTGGGTAAAGATGGCAGATTTTCTTTCTGAATGTAGTAAACCCGGATAATTTTCACAATGAGCCAATAGTTTTGTGGTCACCATTACAGAGACCGGCTTCATATTGCAGTTATTTAAATAATTGTATTTAAATTCCCCAACCGACATTGTGTGATTTGATTTCATCTCTCCAGATTATTAGTCCATGTTGCTATTACCAGAGTAGTAACATTACTGCGGTGCTGCCGTACGGTCAGAAACAAAACAGGACAGACTAGGAAGCTGTTGTCTAGAACAGAGAGAAGACAGAGAGGGTGAAAAAGGATTTTAAAATCATGGAAGACTTTGATGGTGTAAATGTGGAGAGGATGTTTCCCTTGTGAGGAGTCCAATACTGACAGGATAAATATGACCAGTCACTAATTAATCCAGTAGGGAATTTGAGAAAAACTTAGTGTTTTGAATGTGCAATTCACTACTAAGAATGACTAGACAAGGTGAATAGCAGAGATTTGTTTAAGGGGATGCTAAATATAAAGAAGAAGGCCAATGGATTAAGGTAGTCTGTGGATGAACTGGGATGAAATTAGGTTGCCTGCGTCTTTGCTGATTGCTCAATCTATTTCTATCTTGTATTGGTAAATGCAATGGATACAAGTCTGACAATTGGAGATAATGGCCTAGAAATTAGATATCACTTGAATTTGGTTGCGTTTGAAGTAAAGCGTGCCTAAGGCACCACTTGTAGGAAATGTATCTGCCAGCCTCTCTTGCATGAGAACTAGGAGGATTTTCACAACTCGTGAAGCCCGCTCCTCCATCCAATAAGATCATGGCTGATCCCCTACTTTAGTTAATCTGATAAACATCCATCTAGGCAAGGAAGAAACAAAACTATTCTGTTTTCCACGCAGGCTTTTCACAATCCCAGTACAGCATAAGAATGCTTTTCACCTTCCATAGACCAGGCCCTAGTCCCAACTGGAGGTACTTTCTAATCAACCTGGTCAGGGATCATATGACAGACCTCTCACACAGGTGGGACTTGAACCCAGGCCTCCCTGACTAGGGGTAGGGCCCTACTGTGGTGACCTTTTCCTTAATTTAACTTATTTTTCTAAGCAATCCATTCAGGGATATAATGACTCACAGCTAGATCAGATGGGATGTAATGGCCTCCTGGATCAGAGCAGAGACACAACCCCACAAGAACCATCAGTCCATTTGAAAACTTGTCCTGCTTTTGTTATAAATGGACCCAGTCATAAAATGAACAAACACTGCCCACCCAGGGCAGTGTGACAGGGAAACTTGTTCTGATACGTGTTCCCTAACCATTTCCTTATTAATATTCGCTGCTCTTAATCACAGCTCCAGTTGGCTCAGCAGTTGCTGCTGTAGCCTCTCAATAACCCTTTCCACACCTATCCCTATATCCTTGATTCAGGGTTCTTGTGGTGCAAAGATAGTGTTCTTATCTCTGAGCCAGGGGTACTAGGTTCTATTCTTACCTGCTCAGAGATGTGACATAACATCCATGAACAGGTTGTTAAGAAAATGTCTGAATCTTTGATTTTCCTTAGTGTGCAAATATCAATTCATCTGGAATATATACAATGACTGAGCATCCATCGCTCATTGGTATGGAGAATTTCAAAGAGTCCCAAATCTCTAAGAGAAGACTTTTATTGTTAGTTCAATTCAACAGGGCTTGCGGCTGATCATATGCCTATTCCCCTCTAGTTATAATCTCCAGGCACGAGAAAAAGCCTTGCAGCATCCACCCTGTCAATCCCTCTAAGCAATGTAATTGTTTCAAAGAAATTTCATTTCGCTCTTCTAAACTCGAGAGAATATCAGCCTTTTCGACTCAATCACTTCTCATATAACAATTTCTAACCTTAGGGGATCGATCTGGTGAGTTTTTGTTGCGTTACATCCAAGTCAAGAATATCCTTCTTCAGATGAATCAGAAGGGGACATACTATTGAAGATGTGGTTTCATGAAACTCCTGTAAATTTGCTGCTGTATTTCCCCACTCAGATACTCTAGGATCCTCGCAGTAAAGTTAACTTGCCATTTTCCTTCCTAATTACTTGTTTTACCTGCATGTTAATTTCTGTGATTTACTTTCATCCTTCTGAATGGCAAAATTTACCAGTTTCTCATCTTTAAAACAAAATGTTCCTTTCTGTTCTGCCCACAGAAATGGATACTTCTACCATCATGGAGGAGCTGAAAGCAGCACTCATGTCTTGGCTACTGGACACAAGCTATTTATATAGCACCTCTGATGGAGTAAAACCTCCCAAAAAGCTACACAGTATTGCAATCAGACAAAAAGACTGGCACAGAGTCAGGTAAGGAGATATAAAAAGAGGCTCAATGTGATAGGGTTTAAGAAGTAATAAGTTTTATTTGTCATTTGTATAAACTATTTAGATAAGAGTATAGAAGGCAAGATTAGTAAGTTTGCAAATGACACCAAAATTACTGGTATAGTGGGCAGTGAAGAAAGTTACCTAAGATTACAAAGAGTTCTTGATCAATTGAGTCAATGGGTTGAGGTTTGGCTGATGGAGTTTAATTTGGATAAATGCAAGGTATTGCATTTTGTTAAAACAAACAAGGACAGGACTTATGCACTTTACGGTAGGGCCTTGGGCAGTGTTGTAGCACATAGAGACTTAGGGGGTTCAGGTGCATAATCTTTGAAGTTTGCGTCACAAGGAGACAGGGTGGCTAAGAAGGCATTTAGCACGCTTGCCTTCATTGCTCAGACCTTTGAGTATAGGAGTTGGAACGTCATGTTGAGGTAGTACAGGACGTTGGTCAGGCCTCTTCTGGAGTATTAGGTCCAGTTCTGATCGCCCTGTTATAGGAAGGATATTATTAAACTGGAGAGGGTTCAGAAAAGATTTACCAGGATATTGCTGGGACTGGACCGTTTGAGTTAAAAGGAGAGGCTGGATAGGCTGGGACTTTTCTCGCTGGAGTGTAGAAGGTTGAGAGGTGACCTTATAGAGGTTTACAAAATCATGACAGATATGATTAGGTGTCTTTTCCCTGCAGTGGTTGATTTCAAGCCAAGGGGGCATATTTTTAAGGTGTGAGAGATTTAAAAAAGACATGATAGGCGGTTTTTTTTACACAGAGAGTGGTTTGTGTGTGGAATGAATTTCCAGAGGAAGTGATGGATGCCGATACAGTTACAACGCTTAAAAGGTATCTGGATAAGTACATTAATAGGAAATGTTTGGAGGGATATGGGCCAAACACAGGCAGCTGAGACTAGTTTAGTTTTGGAACATGGTCAGCATGGACTGGTTAGACTGAAGGATCTGTTTCCCTGCTCCATGGCTCTATAAATATCTTAAAAGAAGCATAGACCTAGAGAGGTTTAAGGGGAAATTTAAACAGCTTTGTCCTTGGGCAGCTGAAGACACAGAAATCAATGATGGAGTGATGACTGATAAGTGATGAAAACTGAAGATGCGCAAGATGTTAGGAATTAAGGAGCACAAAGATCTTGGCAGGTTGAATGATTGGAGGACACGACAAAGATAGTAAGAGGGTGAAGCCACAAATGGATTTAGAAAACACACTGAAATGGCATAAGTGCTTGCAAATAGTCCTAAGAATCTTGCCCGAAAACCGAAGGAAAAGATATTAAAAGTTTTGTGGTTGAGAAGAAGTTTATGTGTCTTTCCTAAATATGGTCAGACAGGAGGATCTGTGAAAAGGTGCTGGTTTAAAGATAGGTATGATGGTTTTAGAGGTAAAACTATCTGCTGGAGGAGAACAAACTGACCAGGAACAGGTAGACTAATCTAAAGCAGGGGAAATGATCTAATCAGTTCCAAAACATTATACTTGATTCAATGGGTGTGCAAGGTGTTCTGGGATGCTCAGAGAGAATTCAAGGAAAAATGTATTTGCGCAGAGAGGGAAAGATCAATGTCCTATAAAGAGAAAATAACTAATAATAGAACGCAAGAGAAGAGGTGTCTAAGTTACTTAATACAAGGAGCATTTATGTGCATTTGGAACATTGTATTTGGGTGCAATCGGAATTAATGAGGCCTGGTTAAACTAAGTCAAAGATGGAGAGATTAAAATAACTGGCCATTGAGTTTACAGAAATTACAGCAACACAACACAAGTGAGCACCCAAAAATAAATATAAATGCTTCGGCTGATGTTATTGTGACAATGTAGAATGAGGTCAGGATAACAAAGATGATAATTATGGGTTGTTGCAATAAATATCTGCTGGACAGGTGTAGAGAATACTTCAGAAGCTGATTTTTTTAAAGATTAAGATGCCATGAAAAGGCTACAGCATTAATCATGGGATAAGCAATCATCTTGACACTGACCGGGAAAACAACAGAATAAAGAAACATTTCTGGAGAGTGGTGCCATGCCAGACGGTACGCTTGGTTAGTTTGGTTCACTTTGGTTATTAGTTGACTTGCTCAGATGTCCATCACATCATGGGGCCAGTTCCTTGGGAAACCCCTCTCTGACCTTTCATATCTCGGAAAGGTGAAGTCCCCCTACTGCTTTTATTCATTCATGGGATGAGGGCATCATTGGCTAGGTCAGCATTTATTGGCCATCTTAGAGGGCAGTTAAGAGTTTACAACATAGGCTGTGGGTCTGAAGTCACATGTAGGCGAGACCAGGTAAGGATAGCAGCTTCCTTCCCCAAAGGACATTAGCAAACCAGATGGGTTTTTGACAACCAACAATGGATTCATTGTCATCATTAGACTCTTAACATACATTGAATTCAAATTCCACCATCTGTGATGGCAGGATTTGAACCTGGGATCTCAGAGTTACAACATTTGAAAGGCATCCAGATGGGAGTATGAATGGGAAGGGCTTAGAGGGATATGAGCCAAATGCTGGCAAATGGTACTAGATTAGTTTAGGATATCTGGTTGGCATGGACGAGTTGGTCTGAAGGGTCTGTTTCTGTACTGTACATCCCTCTAACATTACTTGGGTCTCTGGATTAACAGTCCAGCAATAATACCACCATGCCGTTGCCTTCCCAGGTGAGTTCTGTATGGATACCTATTAATGTTGGGTGCGGCGTGAGAATACAGTGAACTCAGGCTACTAGGGGAGAAACAAGTGCCAGCGGAAAATAAATTTTGATGTTTTGGTCCCCATTGGTCTCCTTATAAAGGAGGTTAATAGTAACACGGGCTGGCTGAATCATCCTTGGCAAAGCAAAATCCTGGCCAGTCTAAGCACCCCTTCGAGGCCAAGGACTTTCCAGGCTTGGAGCATCCACTAACAGCGATTAATGTGGACAGGCAGATGATTCAGCGGTGAACACAACCTGTGACAAACTCAGAAATCAGGGCCAACGTAGCAATGTCTGGGCCTAAGTCATCAGATGCGTTTTCAGCCGATTCATTTGCAAACATGTGATCATCCAAAATCCTGCTGCTCTTGTCTTCACTTGGACTAATTCTCATTCCCCTCACATCTCTGTGCTCACTGACTTAAACTGGATCACAGTCAAGCAAGATTTTTATTCTAAAATTCTAATTCTTGTTTTATAATCTGTCATGGTCTTCCCCCTACCTCAGCCTGTAATACCGCCATCCCCACACCCCTCTGAGATATCTGCAAATCTCTAATTCTGGCCTCTTGTACATTCTCAATGTTAATTGTTCCCACTGTAGTGACTGTTTCTCAGCTGCCTAGGTTCCAAGATCTGCAATTGTCTCCCTAGACTCCTCCACCTCTTTATCACCTGTTCCTCCTTTGGTACGCTTTTTAAAACTTAACTCATTTATCACCCCCTTGGAAATCTGACCTAATATTTCATTATGTGTCATGTTTCATTTTATAACCTGCTGGCAGAACTGTCTTTGGGCATTTCCTTTTATTTAAGGTACTATAAAAATCGCTGTTGTTGCCATTGCTTTCAGGAATTTATGGTCTGCATATGGCGCATCCTTCATTCTAAAAGTATGCACTTCATTGGCTGCAGAATGCTTTAGGGCAACCTGGAATCATTAAAATTGCTCAAGAAATTTAAGTCTTTTTATCCTTCTTCCTTCAGGCAAACCCTTGAATTAACGAGATTCTACAGTGGTCATTTTGGGTGGATGAATTTTGATGGGCTGAATGTCCTTCCACAGCCACTGCTACCATTTCAAAAAATAAATTCTCAGTGTAATGGTCAGAGGTGAGATATGGAGAATTTAATATACACAACAAGCTGTTATGATCTGAATGGTGTTGTCCAAGTTTGCTTAGACAACACCTTCCAAACCCATGACCGCCACCATCTATAAGATCAAGGGCAGCAGATACATGGGAATACCACCGAAATAACTCCACAGAGACCAGTAGCCCATCACCAAGTCACCCTTTATTTACACGTGGAAAGTCCTTGACACTGATCCATCTCCTTCAGAGCCTGCTCTCAGAGTGAACAGGATGTCTGACACTCCTGTTTATATATGTCAGTCGGGGCTCCCTGATTAGACAAGATTAACAGCCCCAATCAGGGGACTCATATTCTATTCATGACCGTGTCATAACCATTACAACCACCACCTTCGAATTCCCATCCAGGTCACTCACTATCTGGAGTTGCAAACATTGAACTTTAACCTTGAAAAGAATAAAAAAATTTAGTCAATTAAACCAAAGTAGTGATTGGAAATTCTACAATAATGAAAGAGCATTTACATGATAATTGCTGAATGCAAGATTCAAAAAGACTGCAATTGAGGCTAAAGAAGTTTGAGGGCAGTAGAAGGCATGACATTTTGCACAGAAGTAAAGAATAATACTGGGTCATTCAATTGATTTTGCAAATTTTAAATTGAACATAAATTAAGTGCAGTTTTTTTTTTGGAAAAAAAAGGAAGCCAATAATGCAAAAGTAATGAGGGCATCTGAAGGAGCAATGATGTAATTTTTAAAAAAAATGTGCAGTAAAATGTTGAACGTTTGCTACGATGGAAGTGTGGAATTGGGTTAGAATAAATGCGGATAAGTTTTTGCCCCTTTGATCTTACTCAGAAAGAGAAAGAGAGTTTACGCAGAAGCTTAGGCACAAAGTCCAGGCTGGTAACCCAGAGATTTTACTGAAAAATGATGTGACTACTCTGCCATCTGTCGTCTTTTGGGTAATGTTTTAAAACAAAGCCCTGACTTCTCTTGCAAGAGCATATAAGAGATTCCATGGCAGTATTTCACAGAAGAGCAGGAAAGTTCACCCTATTCTGACCAATATTCATCGTCAAGCAACATCATTGAAACAGGCAGTGGTCATCATCACGTTACATATGTGGACTCTTGCTGTGCATACATTGTTTGTTGTTTTTCCTGCATCACAGCAGGGACCACACTGCAAAAGTGCTCCCTTGGTTCCAAAGTGCTTTCAAATGTTCTTACATCAGAGAGTCATAGAGTTATAGCATCATTAAGGCATAGAATCCTACAGCACGGAGACAAGTCCTTCAGCCCAAACTGGTCCATACCAACCAAAATGTCCATCCATGCTAACCCCATTTCCCTGCACTTGGCCCATATCCTTCTAAACCTTTCCTATCCATGAATTTGTCCAAATGCTTTTAAATGTTGCTAATGTACCCATCTCAACCACTTCTGCTGGCAGTTCATTCCATATGCGTATGGAATATCTACCTTCTGTATAAAAAAAGTTGTCCCTCAGGTTCCCATGTATTCTTTTCCTTCTTACTTTGAACTAACGCTCTTTTGCCCTCAATTCCCCAACCCTGGGATAAAGGCTGACTACATTCACTCTACCCATGCCTCTCATGATCTTTTACACTTGTATAAGATCTCCCCTCAGTCTCCTATGCTCTAAGGAAAAAAAGGTCCTATCTTGTCCAAGGTCTCCCTATAACTCAGTCCCTTGAGTCCTGGCAACATTCTTGTAAATTTCTTCTGCATTCTTTCCACTTTAATAACATCCTTTCTACAGCAAGGTGACCAAAACTGAACACAATATTCCAAGTGCGGTCTCACCAATGTCCTGTACAACTGCAACATAACTTCCCAACTTCTATACTCAATGCCCTGACTGATGAAGGCCAGTGTACCAAAAGCCTTCTTCACTGTCCTATCTACCTGTGACTCCACTTTCAGAGAACCATGCAACTGAATTCCAAGGTCCCTCTGTTCATAAACCCTCCTTAAGGCCCTGCCTTTCACCATGAAACTCCTACCTTGATTTGACTTTCCAAAATGCAATACCTCACACTTATCTACATTAAACTCCATTTGTCATTTCTCAGCCCATTTTCCCAGCTGATCAAGATCCTACTGCAATTTCTGATAACCTTCCTGACTGTCTACGACACCACCTATTTTAGTGTCATCTGCAAACTTATTAATTGTGCTTTGTACATTCTCATCCAAATCATTAATGTAATTAACAAACAGCAATGGGCCCAGTACTGACCCCTGAGGCACACCACTAGTCACAGGCCTCCAGTCCGACAAGCATCCTTCCACTATTACTCTCAGCTTCCGACCAACAGGCCAATTGTGTATCCAATTGTGCCAGCTCTCCCTGGATTCCATGCGTTCTAATCTTCCAGAGCAGCTTACCATATGGAACCTCATCAAAGGCCTTACTGAACACCATATAAAATCTGTCTACCACCCTGCCCTCATCAACCTTCCCAATCACTTCATCAAAGAACTCTAACAAATCTGTGACTCATAATCTCTCACGCACAAAGCCATGCTGACTACTCCTAATCAAACCTTTTCTTTCCAAAAGTATGTATATTTGTCCCTCAGAATCTTCTCAAGTAACTTACCTACCACAGAGGTTACGCTTACTGGTCTATAATTCCCAGGTTTTTCTCTGCAGTCCTTCTTGAATAAGGGCACAACATTTGCTACCGTCCTGTCTTCCGGGACCTTACCTGTGGCTAACAATGGTGCAAATATATCAGCCAGGGCCCCCGCAGTTTCTTTTCTAGCCTCTTGCAGGGTTCTTGGATATATTTGCTCGGGACCAGGAGATTTATCCACCTTCACACATACTAATACTTCCAACCCCTCCTCTACTGTGATATGGACTATCCTCAAGATATTGCTACTAAATTTCAATTTCTCAAGTCTTCATGTCTTTCTCCACGGTAACCACAGAGGAGAAATATTCATTGAGGACCTCACCCATCTCCCATGGTTCCACACATATATGTCCACTTTGGTCCTTGAAGGGTCCTATTCTCTCTCTAGTTATTCTTTTTCCTTTAACATGCTTGAAGAATATTTTTGGATTCACCCTAATCTTCTTAGCCAAAGCTATCTCGGTCCCTCTTCGCCCTCCTGATTTCCTTCTTCAATAAACTCTTGTATCCTCTATAAACTTCCAGGGATTCCCATGATCCCAGCTGCCTGTTCCTGAGCCATGCGTCCCTTTCTCTGGTCAAAGCCTCAATATCTCTTGTTATCCAGGGTTCCCTACTCCTGCCAACTTTGCCCTTCACCCTCACAGGAGCAAGTAGACCCTGAACTCTAGCTATCACACTTTTAAAGGCCTCCCAGTTCAGAGGTCCTTTTGCCAGCGAACAAACTATTCCAATCAACCCCTGCAAGCTCCTATCTGATTCCATCAAAATTCACCTTGAGCCAATTTAGAACTTGAAACCGTGGACCAGTTTTGTCCTTTTCCATAACTATTTTAAAATTAATAGAACTATGGTCACTGTTCCCAAATTGCTTCCCCACTATAATCTCAGTCACACGTCCTGTTCTATTTCCCACGAATAAGTCGGATTTTGCCCCTTCCTGTGTAAGACCCTCTATATACTGCTTGACGAAAATTTCCTGAATACATTTAACAAATTCCACGCCATCTAAGCCCCTTAACACTACGGCAGTCCCAATTTATGTTGGGAAAATTAAAATCCCCTACTGTGACAAACATATTGCTCCTGCAAATCTCCCCAGTCTCCCTGCATATTTGTTCCTCTAATTCCCCTTGCCTATTTGGGGACCTATAGTACAACCCCAATAACGTCACCATCCCCTTCTTATTTCTTAGCTCCACCCACAAAGCCTCACTGGATGATCTCTCAGTTACTTCATCTCTGACTACTGCTGTGATACTCCCCTTAATCAAAAATGCAACTCCTGCTCCCCTCTTTCCTCCACCTCTGTCCCGCTGAGAGCACCTTTACCCTGGCACATTAAGGTGCCAGTCCTGTCCCTCCTTTAGCCATGTTTCTGTATTGGTTATAATATCCCAGTCCCAGGTATCTATCCACGTTCTGAATTCGTTGGCTTTACCTGTCAGCCCTCCTGCGTTGAAATAAACACAACTTAATCCAACAGGCATTCATCGCTACATGTCCTGTTCCAGCCTGACTTGTCTTTTCAACTTGCTTTTTCTAATTACTGTGTCTCCTTCAAGCCTCCCTGCTGTTGAGGATCCCACCCCTCTGCCAATTAACAATGGGTTAAAGGTTATGGAGATCAGGAAGGGAAGCTGAGTTGAGGCTGAGATGAGAATATATTGAGTGGCGGAGCATGATTGAGGGCTGAATTGTCTACTTCTGCTCCTAATTCTTATGTTCTAATTATCTCACTGAATGGTGGGATCGGCTTGAGGAACAGAATGGCCTTCTCATGACGTGCTCTTGGATTCCAGTTCATGCATGAGCTCAAAAACATTCCCATTTTCAGCATCATTGGTCATGAACTGAGCACAAGGGAAGCCCCGATCTGAAGCCATGTGTAGTCGAGCTTACCTGTTAGCCAGCTTGTGACTGAAAGCACAAAGATGGGACTGATTGATAATCTCATCCTGAAGACCATGCACAATGAGTCGGTGGTAGAGAACCGTGACACAGTCCCTTACTCCGAAAGTGCTGCCAATTTCCTTCGAATATTGGTTCTCACCTGCAAAACAGATGTCAAGGATTCATATGTAGAAGATTACTTTGTGCTCTGCAGGTTTCAAAGACAATGCAACCTTTTTTCTTTCATTCATAAACAGAATTACTGTGCATGCTGGAAGTGTGAATTAAAAACACTAAAATGCTGGAAATACCTCAACAAGGCTGGTAGGATCTGTGAAGAAACTGAGTTAATGTTTCAGAGAGATAACCTGTCAGCTGTACCATTCTGACGAAGTCAGATCTTACACTTTCACCTTCAGCCTTTGAAAAGCTCCTCTTAATGTAGAGAGCACTACATCATGAGCAGGTAGCTGAGGAAATACAACATACTTGCTGAGGTTTTGTAGTCAGCAAGTTATAGCACTTGTCACTGACCTTAACAAAAGGCTGAAACAAGGATTCTTATTTTCTAATATCAGCTTAAATTTGGCAACACACTATGATCTCCAAACAACCTTCCGAAGAGCAACCCACCCAGACTCACCCCCACCCTATCCCCATAACTACGCATTTCCCATGGCTAATCCAGCTAGCCTTCACAACCCTGAATGCTACGGGGCAATTTAGCATGGCCAATCCACCTACGGACTGTGGGAACTGGAGCAGCCAGCTGAAACCCACAAAAACACAGAGAGAACATGCAAACTTTGCCCAAGTAGTAACCCATGGCTGGAATCAAACACAGGTCCCTGGCACTGTGAGGCAGCATCATCATCCACTGAGCCACCATGTCACCAGTTGCTGTCAGTCTCAGAGAAGTAATAACCGCAAACACTAAGAGACTGATCATTCTGACTGCAAACTGGAACTAAAATGGGCATTTGATTGCACCAGTCCAATGTAGCGACTCTTATCCCAGATACAAAAATATTGTACGGACAATTGCGAAACGGGATTTGCTGGTTGGGATTTGCTTTGGCTGATGACCTGGAATGACTTATTGCTGTGCGCTCCTGACCTTTTGCTTAGAAGGTCCCAAACATTTTGATGTCCTGATTTGATGTAGCTATACAGGGTTTAGATACACTGGATTTTTCTGGTTTGCTGATGCCTGATTGCTATTTCTAACCCAATTGGTAGCTGCATTCTTGTGGAAGAAACACCAAATAATGGAAATATTTCTGCTGCGTCTAGCATTACGCCGACACACAGTACGGCTGCAGATATTCTGTCCTCTCGCATCATATCATCGGGCAAAGTTATCCAAAATCAATTCAAACAATCATTAACTGCAGTCTATCTCTTTCCAGGATTTTCAGCTGCTAACATTCTGCTGAATCAGTTCTGCCTGTGCGTTAGTATTGTGTTCTACTTCTAATTTTAAAATATTAGGCAGGTGAGCAGTGGTTTCCCTCAATGAAACATATTCTCGTGGAGAGAGAATCTGTAATCGAACAATGGTGTGGTGCATTAGAAAGAGATTGGTGATGATTCCTGAATTGACTCAAAAGGTGATATACTCATCATTGAAATAATACAGATGCCAATGTGTACAATTCAAGTGTGACAGATGAGAAACTTAAATAAGTATAGGGAAAGGAACCAGCCCAACTTAATAACTTAAGAAAGAGAACTTACAGGATATATTCATTTTACTGGAGTGTTGCCAAATGCATTTCTTCCTCTTTTGGCAGCATGGCTTGATCATAAAAACAGACCTACCCTTTAGAAATAACACAGTGTGAAGCTGGAAGAACACAGCAGGCCAGGCAACATCAGAGGAACAGGAACGTTGACGTTTCAGGTCTGGGCCCTTCTTCAGAAAAGGCTTTATAAAAGTAAAACACACACATAAAACAAAAGCAGAGGTTGCTGGAAAAGCTCAGCAGGTCTGGCAGCATCTGTGAAGAAAAATCAGAGTTAACGTTTCGGGTTCTGAGGAAGGGTCACCGGAATCGAAACGTTAACTTTGATTTTTCTTCACAGATGGTGCCAGACCTGCTGAGCTTTTCCAGCGACTTCTGTTCCTGTTCCTGATTTACAACGTCTGCAGTTCTTTCGGTTTTTATTTACAAAACTAATAGTTTGTAATGCTGCCATGACGATGATTGATCATGGCCCTGTAGAGTAAAGGCTAGGGACTGGATGAGTGCTATCCCCAGAAGTGCACTCTGTGCGTACGTTGCACAATATTCACTGTATAACCAACACTTAGCTGTAATGACGAAGGAGAGAATCTGTACCTCACCAAGCCTTTCTCGACAGCACTTTCCAAACCTGCAACTCTGTCACCAAGAAGGACAAGGGCATCAGGCGCATGGGAACACTTACAACTTACAAACTCCCTCTAAGCCACTCACCATCCTGGCTTGGAGTTATGTCACTGTTATATCACTACCACTGGGTAAAAACCCCATAGCTCCCGTCCTAACATCACCTTGGGTGCTCCCACACCAACAGGCTGCCTTGGTTCACAAAGGTTGCCCCCTACATTTGTATAAGACAATTCCTCTGAAAGCGTTAATGCTGAAGTAGCGTTATTGCTACTCAACCTGATGAAGTCACGCAGTCTTTGGTTAGAGAAACAGGCAGTCTTGCACGAGGTCCAGGTGGAGATAGATGTGACATACTGGCTCCTCATAACTGTTATTGTGTCTAATGCTAGTTGTAATTTTTGTAATCTCGCAATAAACTACATCTTGTCCTATATGACAAACATGGATGTTAAGGCTCTCTAGTGGTCTATCCTTTACCATTGATAACAGACAGTTCTTTAGATTCATTATGGAAAGCTTTGCTGGTAGCAAGCATCCTCAACCACAAGCCGCCAGCGGGTGCTAAACAGAAGACACAAGCACTGCCACCTTCAGAGGACAATTAAGGGAGGGTAATAAATGGACCAGCAATGCCCACATTCTATGAAAGAATATATTAATACAAATAAAAAATAGTATGGATTAGATATTAGGAATTTTTGGTTCTAAAGTGACTGTGTAGTCTCTTCTTGATCTGCGATACTTATAAATCTCTGCTTTCCCCTGATTCTCCCTACATCGCATCCGCCACTAGCCTTGTCTTACCGATGTTCTCACCTGTCTTACCTGAAGCTCTGGAATTTCCTCCCTAAACACTGGCGACTTTATTTCTCTCTGTTTTTAAGATGTTCCTCAAAATTTACTCTTTGATCAAGATTTTGGTCACCTCTCCTAATCCTTTCTTTGGCTAGGTACTAATTTTAATCTTCTGTGAAGTCACTTGGACTATATTTTACTTCATTGGGGCATTATGGGATTAGGCAAAGGCTTTTTAGTTCCTCAAGCCCTGTCCGACCATTCAACTAGAACATGACCGATCTTTCTTTTACCTCCATTTATTCATCTAATCTCCACAATCCTTCATGCCTTTACCTAACAGCAACTTATAAACAAAATCACCAATTTCTGGGAAAACTCAGTCTGTTGGTGTCAGTGGAGAGAAAGGAGAGTTTATGTTTTGGGTCCACTGACCCTTCTTGGGAATAGAGACCCTTCTTTCCTAACAACTTATAAAGTCCTGGCTTTTTAAATTGACTTGCAGTCTTAACTTTTTTTAAGTTTCAAAAATATACTTTATTTATAAAAAATATCCATATATATATATATATTCTCAAATGCTGTTTGATTCTGGACAGTAGCTTATCGAGGAATCAAACATTGGACTTTGAATCTATCCACACAGATCAAAGGCATCCCTTACGTGTACAACCTGCAGCCTTAACTACTTTTAGGCAAAGTCAGAAGTCACACAACTCCAGGTTAAAGTTCAACAGGTTGATTTGAAATCACAAGCTTTCAGAGCACTGCTCCTTTGTCAGGTGACCAGCCCTAAATAGTCTCCCTTTAGATGTGTGACTGTGTCATGTTTGTCTGGGTTCCCCCCATCTAGCTATATGACAGCAGGTTGTTGTTGGTTGACTGGGATCCACCAAGTGTGGCCACCTCTGGTAAAATTCCAAGCGGCATTATTATTGGGAGCCTATAATCTTCAGAGGCGGAAGAGGGTTAATTTTGTTGGCTGTAGGTGATATGAGTGACTAAATCCCACCTAGGCAGGTGAGCAATCTCAGGTGGTTTCCTGCTGTGCTGGAGCAGTGCTGAAACCAGCCAATGTCAACAAAACATTTTCCATTACACCTGGGCACCGAGGTGCTGAGACACATCCAATGATAATGGCTGCTCTATGTCAATCTGCCTTTCTTTTTGATTTGATTTGAATGATTATTGTCACATATATCTGGGTACAGTGAAAAAATCTGTTTTGCATGCAGTACAGGCAGATCATGCCATTCTAGAACATAGAACATCAAACAGTACACACACTATGGCCCCTTCGGCCCTAGATGTTGTGCCGACCTATCATCCTACTAAGATCAATCTATCCTGCATACCCTACATTTTACTATCATCCATGTGCCTTTCCAAGAGTCGCTTAAATGTCTCTAAAGTACCTGACTCCATTACCACTGCTGGCAGCGCATTCCACATGCTGACCACTCTGACATCCCTACTATACCTTCCTCCAATCACCTTAAAATTATGGCCCCTCATAATAGTCATTTTCGCCCTGGGAAAAAGGTCTCTGGCTATCCACTCTATCTATGCCTCTCATCATCTTGTACACGAAGTGCAGTAGGGTAATAGAACAGAATGAAGAACACAATTCACATGTGTTAGTACATTGACACAATAGTTAACTGTTATTAATACTCTCGGTCAGGAATGGCAGCCACAATGATAACATTAATATTCTACAAGCTCCATATCTTTTGCAATCCCTTAAACATTGCAGCAGCCCCATGTGACTTGGAGGTATTATTTAGTAGCGCCTTTCTTCAGTAATGGATATAAAGAGATCAACACTGCCTATACATGGTTGATAAATATTACATTTTTTCTTTGTCTGATCAAAGCTTTTACATTACTCACTCGCACTGACTTACCCTCCAGAGGCGACTGACTGATTCACATCATTTTTCCTCTTAATCTTAAGTGCCACATTCTTCCTGATTTTCAAAACCAAATATTCACACAATGTGCACTGCTCATAATGAGGCAGGAGCTGATCTGTCCTCACACCCTTTCCCTTGCAGCGAGTGTTCGTTTGAACAAGGGGAAAATATGGCATAAGCTTGATTTTCGATGCCAATGACTCCAGCCCAGATATGCATTGGCTGGCAACCTTCATCCTGCACTACAACACAAGTAATTACATGCCAAGGGCTGGTTGGCACTTCCTCCTCAAAGTTGTACTTTAAGGTAGGGTTAGGTGAAGTGGGCAGGGCATGGGCTCATGTGGACCAGCGTGGACCTACTGGGTCAAATGGCCTGTTTCTGCACTACAGATTCCATCCTAGTGAATCTCAGTCCGGGGGCTGGATCTGAATTGTATGGTTGACATGCACTTCACATGGCCTTTGAGGAACTATCAGATGAGGGGAGGTGATGGCCAAGTGGTATTATCGCTGGAGTGTTAATACAGAGACCTGTCTAAAGTTCTGGAATCCAGGTTCGAATCTGACTATGGCAGAATGAGGAATTTGGATTCAGTAAATGCCTGGAGTTCAGAGTCTAATGCATCAATTGTTGGGGGAAAAAACCCATCTGGTTCACTAATGCCATTTAGGGAAGGAAATCTGCCATCTTTACATGTGACTCCAAACCAACAGCAATATGGTTGACTCTTAACTGCTCTCTGGGCAATTAGGGATGGGTAATAAATGCTGCCTGGTCAGCAAGGTCGTTATCTCCTGAATGAATAAGAAAAATGGAACCTAGTGCTCTCTGTCTTAAACCCACCCCCCTGAAATTTTCCCCACGTGAGACAAATGGATAAATTTCTGTGATTAAAATAACACTTAGAAATAGGAACTTTTCCTTTGAGGTATCAGTGGTTCAGAGTCGCATTGTCACACCATGGAAACTGTGCCTAATCCACTGTAACCTTCCCTTGGTATATACCAGTGAACTGACATTTTACTCCATTTAAAAAGAAGTGGCTTTTGATGATAAAAATTGGAGTGATTTTGTTTTTTTTTGTCATTTTCATCCCTGGGCTGAAATTATTTGGATCCCAAATCGGACATCTCTGAATTGGACCCTGATTATCTTTTGCCTCGCACCATTTTTATTTTATTACTGTTGTCAGTTTAAATCACAAATGAGATGTCTCCCTGTGCTGAATCCTTCAATCAGAATAATCCATCGTGAATTGTTTTGCGATACTGTGGCACTGAATTTAGTCACCAGCAATTTATACCCCTGGATGATGATATATTTTGGAACTGTCATTATCTTCAGGTAAAAATAATCAAGTGTAGCAATTTGCTGGATGCACTCTTTCAGTATTTTGCAGTTTGTTTACTCAAAACTGAACTGCTAAGTGAATACTAATTGGTGCATCAGCAATTTGTTACTCTGTAGTTCAGAGCGAAAAAAAATCCTTAATCCCAGCGTAAAGTATCTTGGCAAAGCAACTGTGTTTTCTAAGGATTCAGCTTTTCCAGAAATTCAGCTGCTGCAGGAAAAGTTGGTTTTGCTTTCCCAATGCACAGGAATACTGTTATCGAGAGGCAATTTTCTTATATTCATTCACAGGACTTGAGAGTC
>JAHRHZ010000028.1:31764104-31785824 GCA_024137785.1 Ginglymostoma cirratum | reverse complement strand
GCTGCTTGGCCTGCTGTGTTCATCCAGCTCTACACCTTGTTATCTTGTATTGAATTCAACTTGCATTATTTGCGAAGGCAGAATTTGAACCTGAGGGCCTAAAGCATAACCTGGAGTCTCTGGATCAATATCTAACAATCATATCACTAGGCCATCACATCACCTCAATCGGAACCGAAGAGAATGCATTTAGGTACATGGTTTTATATTCCCATTTTGGATTTTCACGAGTATTTATTGGCTTTGGAGGTTAATAATGAGGATGCTGAGTGAATGAATTATCCTTCTGTCATTATTGACTTTGCTTGTTTTTTTTGAAATACAGAAACTAGGAGCAGGAGTAGGCTATTCAGCCCTGCGAGCCTGCACCACCATTCGATACGATCATGGCTGATCATCCAACTCAATATCCTGTTCTTGCTTTTTCTCAATGCCCTTTGACCTCTATAGAGTACATTATAGTGTTTTTTTTTATAGTGATATTATTTCATGGGATGTGGTTGTCATTGTCAAAGGCACAGTCTATTGCCCATCCAATTAAAAATGAACTGCATAGCACCTTACACTGCCAGGGACCCAGATTCGATTTTACCCTCAGGTGACTGTCTGTGTGGAGTTTGCACATTCTCCCTGTGTCTGTGTGGCTTTCCTCTGGGTGCTCCAGTTTCCTCCCACAGTCCAAAGCAGTGCAGGCTAGGTGGATTGGCCGTGGGAAATGCAGAGTTACAGGGATAGGGTAGGTGGGGTTGGGTCTGGGTAGGATGCTCTTGGAGGCTTGGTATGAACATGATGGGCCAAATGGCCTGTTTCCACACTGTAGGGATTCAATGATGTTATGATTCTAAGTACAGGGCCCATTGGTGATCAACCATTTGAAAAGAATGAATAAAGGTTGACTGAGCCTTTTAAAAGCACAATTGACTCCAGTATTATCATATCCACATCATGATGCAATTGGCATGATGAGGCAGGTGTGAGCAGGCAGCCTAATTCTTTTCTAAAGTTTTTAAAAAGGCAGGACGGAGAGCTATTAATATCTTTGCAGGGTACCCTTTGTCTGGTGCCACCTCGCCACAACCTTGAAAATGGTACACTTCCTTCCTGCCTAGACTTTAAAAACTACCCCCTCATCCCATCAAGCTGCCCAAGCCTTCCCCGACCAGAACCCCAAGTTCTTTCTTTCTCTGGGGTTCCATTGGACCTTGAACCTGGGATTGCTTCCTCATTGCCATTACTTTTGGGAGGTGGGAGTTATAGAGTCATAGAGCTGTACAGCATGGAAACAGACGCTTTGGTCCAACACGTCCATGCTGAACAGATATTCTGGATAAAGCTAGTCCCATTTGTCATCATTTGGTCCATGTCCCTCTAAAACCCTTCTATTCATGTACCCATCCAGATACCTTTTTAAATGTTGTAATTACACCAGTCTCTACTTCCTCTGGCAGCTCATTCCATACAGACACCACCCTCCGTGTGAAAAGTTGGCCCTTAGGTCCTGTTTAAATCTTTCCCTTCTCACCTTAAACCTATGCCATCTAGTTTTGGTCTTCCCCATCCTGGGAAAAGACCATGTCTATTTACCCTATCCAAGCCCCTCATGATTTTAAAAACCCCTACAGGGTCATCCCTTACCCTCCGACACTCCAGAAAAAATAGCCCCAGCCTACTCAGCCTCTCCCTGTAGGTCAAACCCTCCAACCCTGGCAACATCCTTGTAAATCTTTTCTGAACCCTTTCAAGTTTCACAACATCCTTCCTATAGCAAGGAGACCAAAATTGCACGCTGTATTTCAATAGTGGCCTAACCAATGTCCTGTACAGCTGCACCATGACCTCCCAACTCCTATACTCAATGCTCTGACCAATAAAGGAAAGCGTACCAAATGCCTTCTTCACTATCCCATTGACCTGCGACTCTGCTTTCAAAGAACTATGAATCTGCCCTCCAAGATCTCGTTGTTTAGCAACACTCCCCAGGACATTACCATTAAGTGTATAAACCCTGCCTTGATTTGCCTTTCCAAAATGCAGCACCTCACATTTATCTAAATTAAACTCCATCTGCCACTCCTCAGCCCATTGGCCCATCTGATCAAGATCCCATTGTACTCTGAGGTAACCTTCTTCGTTGTCCACTACACCTTCAATTTTGTTGGTGTGAAGGACCACATAACATTCTACTTAAGGGGATTCCTCCCCAACCCTGAAGCATTTGGAATCAGAATGGGTTTCTGATCGATATAATGAAGCCACACAGTGTCAGGTACTGCCACATAATGATAACATGCGCGCCAGTTTGTTCCATTACTGGGTGGCAGGATCATGCCCTTTGATCAACATGAGTCTTGAGTCCATGCATTCCTGTTAATAGCAGGGGCTGTTGTCCATGGGTAGGTATTGTGGGTATGATCTCAGTGTGGTGAAATGCTGCAGTGGTGGCCATATTATGATGCAATTACTCTCATTCAAGCTCCTTCATAACAGAACATTTGGTGTGGGCTTTGTTAATGCTGAAGACTCACTTCATTAAATTAACAAGTAAATCCTATTCGAATCCAATTAACAAGCAATTTAGACCATTGTTCCTGAAGTCATTTATGCAATTTGTGAAATTGGAACAGCTACTGAGTCTTTCCCTTTTTATCCGAATTGAAAAAGAACTGAGAGGGAGCTGGATTTAATTGGGTGTGTGTGATTAGTTTGAAACCTTCCACTTTTCTCAATTCTTCTCAATGTAATCATGATTCCACCAGAGGTATATCGATGAGGATGTGAATTTTAACAATGAATTGCAACAAATATGTAATATAATGACGCAATGAAATACAATCAGACTTCATACTTTTCAGTTATCCTCTTTGAAATGACTTTTACATGACTTATTTTTCAATGCAATTACAAAGACAATAGAGCTTCCCAACTCCAGAAATTTGGAAGGAGATTCATTTTTCTCGGGATTTGCTGGTGTGTTTTGGACCTATGTACTTCATTTTTCTGTCTTCCAATGATACAAAACTGAGTGGAGCATAGGGCAAAAGGGTCTTGGTCAGAGTGAAGACACTTAAAGCTCAGGGGTTGAATCTTTCCATTTGGGAGGGTCAGAACTTGCCACAAAGTGAATCGGAGTCAGCTTTAACCTGCAAGTGAGCAAGTTGGAACCTGGATGAGTGCAGCTCCGACAACACTCAAGAAGCTTGACAGCATCCAGGATAAAGCAGCCCACTTGATTGACACCACATCCGGAAACATCCACTCTTTTCCACAACTGTTGATCAGTAGCAGCAGTGTGTACGTACATCCACAAGATCCACAAGTCAGGAGTTTGATGGGATACTCCCCACTTGCCTGGATAAACAAAACTCAAGAAGCTTGACACCATCAAGGACAAAGCGGCCCACTTGATTGGTTCGTTCATAAACATCCACTCCCTCCACCACCAATGCTCAGTAACAGCAGTGTGTACTACCTACAAGATGCACTGCAGAAATTCACCAAAGATCCTCAGGCAACACTTTCCAAACCTACAACCACTTCCATCTAGAATGACAAGGGCAGCAGATACATGGGAACACCACCACCTGCAAATTCCTCTCCAAACCATTTACCATCCTGACTTGGAATTATATTGCTGTTCCTTCAGCGTCACTGGGCCAAATTCCTGGAATTCACTCCCTAAGGGCATTGTAGGTCTACCTACAGCAAGTGGACTACAGCTGTTCAAGAAGGCAGCTCACTACCACTTTCTCAAAGGCAACTAGGGATGGGCAATAAATGCTGGCTCAGCCAGTTATGTCCTCGTCCATGAATAAATTAAAAAAGGGCCTTTCAGAGTTGGAGCATTAAGCAAAATCCCAGGTGCTCTGGAGCAATAACAGTAAGGGGAGAAAAACATAAAGAAAACTTCTGATCATCATGTCTTCTTCGCCCGCCATTTCAGTGCTGACAAATTCCTTTACATTTCAAGTCTACTAGTACTTCACTTTTAAAAGTGCACCATTTGTACTTGAATCCATCCTATCTGGGATTGCTAACAGGTTCAACTTGGGGAAATGACAGATTACATGTCAATTTTTTTTTTCACTTGAGGGGCTGGAGAGAAATTTTCAGAAAGCCAAAGTTTTCCACAACAATACACATGCATTTCAGGAAAAAAAAAGCAATTTCAAAACAATAATTGGTCCATTAAATGAGAAATTAATATAAAGTGAACATGAAAAGGTGCAAAGCAGCTGACCTAACTCATAAGACCTTTTTTCTGCCTCTTCAGTGAAGCAGCAGAACTGCAGACAACACGTCCTGATTACCAAGGAAGGGTGTTGGGACTGGGACTGAACTAAGCAGTCGGAATTCTGTGGTTGGTTGGCTCGCTGAGCTGGTCCGCTAGTTCGTAGATGTTTCATTAGCCTGCTGGGTATCAGTGCAGCCTCCAATGAAGCGCCATTGTGTTTTCCCACCTGGTTTTTAAACTCTGGGGTCTGTCGGAATTGGTTACCTCATTTCCAGTTTTCCTTCGCAGTGGTGTATACATAGGGTCTAATTCTATTTATTGATGGCCTGCTTTGTGGTCAAGTTTGTTAATTTGTCCGGTCTGTACGAGTCTCTTTATTGTGTTGATTATTTTATTACCCGGTTGTTGTGTTGGGTCTATTTGCACTTACCGGAATGTATTCGTGTCTACTAGTTGTGTCTGTGCTTTAGTGAGGTAGTCCCGTTTGTTTAGTATTACTGTCCTTTGTCCGCTGGTAGGAATATGATGTTTTAAATAAAAATTTGGAATTAACATGCCCTCCCCTCGGTTTGCTTCTGATCGAGCCACTCTGAGCTTTGCAGAGTGCATGTGAAAGTGGAGGTTTAAAGTGAGGTGCCTTTCCCCTGGGCTTTCCCCCCTCCTCCAGCCTGATTTGTGGAGAGGATTTGGGAGAGGAGGAGGTGAGAGGGCAGAAGGTGGAGGAGAAGAGGAGGGATATAGAGGAATGGGTGGGTATGCGTCTCCCACTTATTTGTCCAGATCCCCGGTCGGTCTCTCACTTACCCTAACTAAAATCCCCATTTTTGGAAAAATCGCACAGAGAAAATCCTTCTGTGCATGTTATTTGTTGCCATATATCACAGGGAAGTGCTGCAATTCAAAATAAATCACATTCCCCCAACAATTCCCTTCCTTTGAAGCATATGTCATGAACATGAACTGCAAATGGATGATACTGTCCACATAGTATGTGGATCGTCCAACACGAGGAGAGGCCACTTTGGATTTGGTGCTTGGCAATGAACCAGGCCAAGTGTTAGGCCTGTTGGTAGGAGAGCATTTTGGTGCTAGTGATCATAACTCTGTTTCTTTCACGATAGTCATGGATAAGTGTAGATACATGTGGCAGGGTAAAGTTTACAATTGGGGGAAGGGTAATTACAACTTAGTTAGGCAAGAACTGGGTAACATAAACTAGGAACAGATGCTGTCAGGTTCTGAGCTCTGAGGAAGGGTCACCGGACCTGAAACGTTAACTCTGTTTTCTCCCCCACAGATGCTGACAGACCTGCTGAGCTTTTCCAGCAACATTGTTTTTGGCCCTCAATGAATACTTTCCTTCAGTTTTCACAACTGAGAGGGACCTAATTGTAGAGGAGGACGTTGTAAAACAGGCAGGTGGGCTGGAGGAGGTTGATGTTAGTAAAGAAGATGTGTTAGGAATTCTGAGGAAGTTGAAGATAGATAAGTCCCCCGGGCCTGATGGAATTTATCCAAGGATTCTATGGGAAGCGAGGGACGAGATCCAAGGGCCTTTGGCGATGATCTTTTCGTCCTCGCTGTCCACGGGTATAGTGCCGGAAGGTTGGAAAGAGGCAAACGTCATTCCCTTGTTCAAAAAAGGGAACAGGGATTTATGATCACTTGGAAAGGCACAGTTTGATTCATGATAATCAGCATGGATTTGTGAGGGGTAGATCACGCCTCACAAACCTTATTGAATTCTTTGAAGAGGTGACCGAACACGTGGATGAAGGTGGAGCAGTGGATGTGGTGTACATGGATTTAAGTAAGGCGTTTGATAAAGTTCCCCATGGTAGGCTCATGCAGAAAGTAAGGAGGCATGGGATAGGGGGAAATGTGGCAGATTGGATTCAGAATTGGCTGACCCTTAGAAGACAAAGGGTGGTAGTGGACGGAAAATATTCAACATGGTGCTCAATTACGAGTGGCGTACCACAAGGATCTGTCCTGGGTCCTCTTCTATTTGTGATTTTTGTAAATGATTTGGATGAAGGAATGGAAGGGTGGATTAGCAAGTTTGCGGACGATACAAAGGTGGGTCACATTGTGGACAGTGCGGAGGGCTGTTCTAGGTTACAAAGGGACAGTGATAGAATGCAGAGCTGGGCTGAGAAGTGGCAGATGGATTTTAACCCTGAAAAGTGTGAGGTGATTCATTTTGGAAGGACAAACTTGAAAGCAGAATACAGGGTTAACAGGAAGATTCTTGGCAGTGTGGAGGAGCAGAGGGATCTTGGGGTTCATGTTCACAGTTCCCTGAGAGCTGTCACCCAGGTAGATAGAACTGTTAAGAAGACATATGGTGTGTTAGCTTTCATTAATAGAGGGATTGAGTTCAAGAGCCGTGAAGTTATGCTCCAGCTATACAAAAGCCTGGTTTGGCCACGTCCTGCTCCTATGATGCTGCTTGACCTGCTGTGTTCATCCAGCCTCATGCTTGTTATCTCTGGAGTATTGTGTCCAGTTCTGGTCACATCATTACAGAAAAGATGTGGAAGCGTTAGAAAAGGTGCAGAGGAGATTTACCAGGATGTTGCCTGGAATGGAGGGAAGGTCTTACGAGGAAAGGTTGAGAAAGCTAAGGCTTTTCTCTTTAGAATGACAATGGATGAGAGGTGACTTGATAGAGATGTACAAGATGATGAGAGGTATAGATAGAGTAGACAGCCAAAGACTTTTTCCTAGGGTGGAGGTAGCTTTTACGAGGTGACATAGTTTTAAAGTGAAAGGAGGTGGATATCGGGGAGACGTCAGAGGTAGGTTCTTTATTCAGAGAGAGGTAGGGGCGTGGAATGCATTGCCGGAGAGGGTCGTGGAGTCAGCCTCATTAGGGGCATTTAAGCGACTATTAGATAGGCCTATGGATGATAGTATCAGGTAGCGGTGGAGGTTAGATAGACCTTAGGTTTAGGGTAAAAGTTCGGCACAACATCGTGGGCTGAAGGGCAGTGGGGGGCAGGTTTAAAGTGTTTTACAAAGAAAGCAAATGCAGAGTGAGACAAACCATTTTGACATAGCGAGTAGTCCAGGTTTGGATTGTACTTTTTGGAAATGTGGTGGAGCAGGATCAACTAACCCATTCAAGACAGCATTGGATGGTTATTTAAAAAGAAACAACATCTAGGGGTCTGGGGAAGAGGAAGGAGTTTGGCACTAAGTCAAAATGTTCTGAGAACTAGTGCAAATACAATGCACCAAATGACCTCCTCCTGTACCTTAACAATCTTGAGATGTACATGAGACAATTAAATGGGTGAAATGGAAACAACAAATCCCGGAGATTACAATGGGTCAGGCAGCATCTGTGGAGATCGAGCAAGCTCATGTTTTGAGTCTGAATGACTCTTCATCAAGGCTGAAGTGAAGTGTGGAGGGGACAACATTTATGTTATAGTTGTGGGGGGTGCATGTGGCCATGGTCAGTATAGAATACTGGTGGAGAAACGAAGTTGACAGTTCAGATCAAGTGATCAGACTGTGAGAACGGCAGAATAACGGTGTGCCTAACTGCCAGACTAGAAAGAACAGCCAGTCCCACTGAGGTAAGGGGGATGTGAGAGAGGACACAGTGACAAAGAATGTAACAAGTAAAACTATAAGAAAGGGAAGAAATGGGAGTTGGTTCACAATTTAATGGTGTTGCACTTAATATTAAGTCCAGAAGGCTGCAAAGTGCATAGTCTGAAGATAAATGTTGTTCCTCTGGTTTGCAATGTGATTCACTGGATCACTGTGGCATGCTGAGTACAGAGAAGTGGACTTATGGGCCCAGGCAAGCCTACATCACATCTGTTCAAATGATGCCACCATCCAAAACAGTGCTGGTCCTTCCATGACCATGGTTTCCCACCCACTATGGTTGAAAGGGCCCTCAACAGCATCCGACCTATCACCCGTTCTTCCACCCTTGTCCCATCCCATCACTCACCACGTGATTGGGTCCCCTTTGTCCTCACCTTTCATCCCACCAGCCTCCACATTCAAAGGATCATTCTCTACCATCTCAGACAACTCCAGCAGAGCGTCACCACCAGACACATCTTCCTCTCAATCCCCCATTGGAATTTTTCGGGGATCATTTCCTCCAGGACACCCTAGTCCATTCCACAACCACTAACACCACACACCCTCTCCATGGGACCTTCCTATGTAACTGCAGAAGGTGCAGCACTACCCTTTCACCTCCTCCCTGCTCACCATCCAAGGGCCTAAACAGTCTTTCCAGGTGAAGCAGCATTTCACCTGTACCTCCACCAGTCTTGCGTATTGTGTTCACTGCACCCAACGTGACCTACTCTACATTGGAGAAACTAAACACAGACTGGGTGACCACTTTGCAGAACACCTCCAGCCTGTGCACAAGCACGAGCCTGACCTTCCTGTAGCTGGTCATTTTGACTCAGCGTCCTGCTCACATGCCCACTTGTCTGTCCTCGGCATGCTGCTGTGTTCCAGCGAATCACACTGCAAACTGAAGGAACAATATCTCATCTTCAGACTATGCACTTTGCAGTCTTCTGGACTTAATATTGATGCAACACTTTTAAATTGTGAACCAACTCCCATTTCTTCCCTTTCTTATAGCTTTACTTGTTACATTCTTTGTCACCGTGTCCTCTCTCTCACCCCCCTTACCCTAGTGGGACTGTTTTCTCTTTCTAGTCTGGCAGTTTGACACACCATTGCTCTGCCATTCTCACATTCTGATCATTTGATCTGAACTGTCGACATCGTTTCTCCACCAGCACTCTACACCCACCATTGCCACATGCACCCCCCACAACTATAGCATAAATCTTGTCCCTTCCACACTTCACTTCAGCCTTGATGAAGAGTCATCCAGACCCTTGCTTGGTCTATCTCCATGGATGCTGCCTGACCCGTTGTAATCTCCAAAATTTGTTGTTTTCAGTATCTGCAGTTTGCTCCTATTATGGGTGAAATTAACAAGTCAGACTCTGAGAGGTAATAACCTAGGGGGAAAGGAATTATTTAAAAAGCAAGACATTGTAGACTTTGATTGAAGTTAAGTGCCCCTTTCAATTGGGAAATAAATTGCGTCATTAGAGATATCCAAATGACAAAGATGCTATGTATCCCTTCGTTCAATGGAGACATTAATGAAAGAATATAGAAAGAGTGTTTGCCAGCGCAGGGAAATCCATGCTTTACACTGCCCTAGCCCAGGGCTATTTCTGTAGAACAGAGTCGTTGGTACATCAGTAGCAGTTCACAACTGAAGCACCCTCCCACTTTGTGAAAGTGCTTTGACTGTTTGTCATGTTGTTACAGACCCCCATTGCTGATATGACTGGAGATTGTCAAAGATAAAAAAGACCCATTGTGCGTCTCTGATTGACTCAATATTACAGCTATTAACGAAGACTTTGGGCTCCGAAGGTTAAACAGATGCAAATAAAGGAAAGACTTGCATTTACAACACCTTCCATGACCTGAGGACATCGCAAAGCATTTTCTAACCAGTGAGAGATAGTAGGAACTGCAGATGCTGGAGAATCTGAGATAATAAGGTGTAGAGCTGGATGAACACAGCAGGCCAAGCAGCATCAGAGGAGCAGGAAGGCTAACCAATGAAATACTTTCTGATATGTAGTCAGTGGTATCGTCTAGGAAACACACATTTTCAGGCCGCGAGCTTCCAGAAATATTAACGTGACAATGACTAGGTAATCTTTGTTTTACTCATTTGTGGGACACAAGTGATGCTGGCTGGGCCAAGATTTATTGTCCATCCCTGGTTGCCCTTGAGAAGGTGGTGATGAGCTGCCTTCTTGAACTGCTGTAGTCCATGTGTTGTAGGTAGGCCCACGAGACCATTAGGGAGGGAATTCTACAAAACATAATCAGAAATTGCTGGAGAAACTCAGCAGGTCTGGCAGCATCTGTGGATAGAATGCAAAGTTAACATTTTGGGTCCAGTAAGCTTCCTTCAGAGCTGCTAGTAGCTAGGAAAGGGTTGGTATATATACTAAAGAAGGGGATGGGGTAGAGGGAAAGAGTAAACAATAGGTGGAGATGGAGAGTAGTAAGAGAAAAGAAACAGTTGAGTAGACAAAGGAAGGGGTAAAGGTCACCCTGGGAGAATCAATAGCTGCTAGTGGGAACCATTAGTGGTTGATAATGGGTTGTTTGTGGTAGCAGCCCATGTGATGACAGGGCCTGATGTGCGGGAGTTAGGGTAATGACATGGGAGAAGGTGCTCCGGCCTTAAAATTCTTAAACTAGAAATTGAGCCCAGAAGGCTGCAGAGTTCTCAAGCGAAAAATGAGGTGTTGTTATTCCAGCAATTGCTGGTCTTCGCTGGAGAAGATTCTAAGATTTTGACCCAACAACAGTGAAGGAACAGTGATAGATTTCCAAGTCAGGATGGTGATTGGCTTGGAGAGAAACTTGCAGTTGATGCTATTCCCATGTATCTGCTGCCCTTGTACTTCCAGATGGGTTGGAATACTGCTTACAGGGCTTGGTGAATTTCTGCAGTGCATCTTGTAGATGCTACACACTGCTGCTACTGAGGGTGGAAGGAGAGGATATGTGGTGCTAGTCAAGCGGGCTGCATTGTCCTGGAAGGTGTCAAGCTTCTTGAGTGTTGTTGGGGCTGCACGCACCCAGGCAAATGGGGAATATTCTATCCCTCTCCTAACTTGTGCCTTGTAGGTGGTGGACAGGCTTTGGGGAATCAGTAGGTGAGTTTTTGGTTTTTGTGATATTGATTGACGGATGAATACTGGCCTGAACACCAGGGAAATATCCCTTTGCTTCTCTGAATAGTGCTAAGGAATCTTTTACATTCGTCTGACAGAGCAGCCGGTGGCCTTGGTTATAACACTTCATCTGAAACAGTGCAACTTCACCATTGAAGTCTTCCCTCATATCTGCATTGCAATCTCAGCCTCAAATTTAATGCTCAAAGATGTGGGAAAGAGGGACATCTGATATGTTAGAGCAGAGAATTCCACTCAATGAAGGCACAGTTGCCTCTGTGCTTTGGCTAGGTGATATGTTCACCACCAACTTCAAAGAATGCCAGCTGATGCAGCAAGATCTTATCTCTCAAGTTATAGCCCCTTTCCAGATGAGTCAGTACAGACCTGAGTTAGTATAAAACAAAGAACTGTGAATGAAAACAAAGTTGCTGGAAAAGCTCAGCAGGTCTGGCAGCATCTGTGAAGGAGAAAACAGAGTTAACGTTTCGGGTCCGGTGATCCTTCTTCAGAATCATTAACTCTGTTTTCTCCTTCACAGATGTTGCCAGACCTGCTGAGCTTTTCCAGCAACTTTGTTTTTGTTCCTGATTTACAGCATCCACAGTTCTTTTGGTTTTTATAAAGAACTGTGAATGATGGAAATCTGAAACAAAAACAGAAATCGCTGGAGGCAGCTGTGGAGAGAAAGCTGAGTTAAAGTTTTGAGTTCAGCGACGCTTCTTCAGAATTGAGTTAGCACTGAGTTAGTAGTGAATTTGTGCTCATTAGGAAATGAGTTAAAACTGATCAAACTGATTTAAAGTGTGCTGATGGCCATTGTCCGCCCACCCCGAGTCAGGTTTGGAGTCATCTTCAGATCTAAAATCCAGCAAGAGGGCTGTTTATTCAAAATGAATCTGAATCTGTTTTTAAATTTTGAAGAAAACCTTGTTTCCATATGCCAGCCATCTGTTCTTGGATTGTTGTTTTCAGAATCATTACGTAATTCTTATAGAAAGCTGAGGCCAGGTGATTACAGCTCCCTTGCTGCCTGATTAAGTACAACTGCTCCTCAGCAGGTCAGATGTGAGTCAGCCGTGAGCACCCGAGGGACAGTAATAAGGTCACACAGCACAATGCTGCTCCATGCTCCAGGCTTTGTCTCATTCTACAGCAGGTAGAGAGTGCAGTCCCTGAGGCCCCCTCACTATACCACACCCAAAAAGATTGCAAAATTCTGACAGAGCAGGATTGGTCGACAGGCAGGTCGGGCGAAATTGTGAGTTAATACAGTTATAGTAAAACGCTTTTCCAAGTTGCAGCTGAAATTTTCACTGAGGCTCTTGTGTCTCCAGCGATGACTGTTCCAAAGCTGCCCATGTTCAAACCAGTACTAAGTCCCATTTAATCTTACAGCTTTGGTTGCTGATCTAGACTAATGCCCAATCCAGCAATGCCTCCGATTTAAAATTCTCATCTTTCCACCCTTCTATTGGTGTGTCTCTCATTCCTGCCCTCTCCTCTAACACTCAGGTAAACATGCATTCCCCTCTCTCTGGTTGTCTGTACAGCTGCCATCTTGTTTGTTCCATCACTGATCCCACCTGGACCCAAAGCTCTATGATTCCCTCTCTAGCCCTCTCCTTCACTTTTTGCCCCTTTAAAACGCTATTTAAATTCTAAATGAAGGTGGACATGCGGTGATCAGTGTGCAGCTGTCACGGCGTTTGGGTGTTTTATGAAAACCTCTAACATTATGAATCTTATATGCATCGTTGTCCATGTTTCTGCTCCTGGTTGGGTTCAGTTGTCACTGGATATTGTTAGCAGAGCTGACCTGGTACCTGTTCCACTCCTGGCTGCCCAATTGACTGAAGAGGGTCCTCAAGTGATTTCTGAAAGGAAGGCATGTGCAAGGTAATGGGGAAGGGAAGTAGCCTGTATGTACCTGATGGGCCAATTGGCCTCTTACTAAGCTGTAATCATTCTATGATTAGAGCCTTTATATTTGTTAGTAAAGAGGGAACTATTCCACTGCAAACACTTACGCAGAAAACCTGCTGTGGGATGACACCATTTAAAGTAATTTGGGAGTGCCTGTGGTGTGTATTGAGGTCCAACATCTCTCTCAGATTCTCAAGAAAGGGACATGCAGGGAGCAGGAGAAGTTAGCATTGCATCAGTAGTATTCCTCCATGTTGAACATTATGTGGAGGAAGCACTGATGGTGGCAAGAGGCAGGATGTTCTCTGGGTGTGGTATTTCAACATCCACCACAAACGTTGGCTCAGCAGCTGCATTGCCTATCGAGCTGGTAGGATCCTAAAGGACATTGCTGGAATACTGGGTCTGACAGAATCAACAAAGTGACAAAACGGACTTGACCTCAATGTCAGAGGGCTAACTGTTATGGGTGTGATTGTCCATGACAGTGTTAAGAGAAGTGACCAGACCACACAGGCGTTGAGGAGATTAAGTCTCATCTTCACTCTGAAGATGTGCTCCATAGTGTTGTGTGGTGTTGCCACCTTGTTCAATAGGACAGACCTCGGACAGATCTAGCAACTAAGAAGTGAGCATTCAAGAGGCACTGTGAGCCATCGGCACCAGAATTGTATTCAAACATAATCTAGAACGGCATAGCCCAGCATATCTCCCTGTCTGTCTTTATCATCAAGCCAGGGAATCAGCTCTGGTTCAATGGAGAGTGCAGGAGGACATGCTCAGAGCAGCAACAGGTGTACCCAAAAAATGAGGTGTCTCACTACTTGTGTGTCAAACAATGGAAGCAGATTGCAACAGGCAGGTCTAAGTGTTCCCACAACTGACCGATCAGATTAAGCTTTGCCGTTTTGCCACATCCAAGCTTAAATGGTGGTGGACAATTAAGTCACTAACAGGAGGAGGAGGTTCCACAAATATCACCATCTTCAATAGTGGGGAGCCCAGCATATCAATGTAAAAGATAATGCTGAAGCATTCAGAACAATCTTCAGCCTCAAGTGCCATGTGGATGATCCAACTTGGCCTCTCCCAGAGATCTCAGCGTCATAGATGCCAGTTTTCAGCCAAATCCATTCCACACGATATCAGTAAACGATGGATATTGTAAAGATGAGACCTGACAAATGTTGGCAATATAACTTAAGACTTGTGCTCCAGAACTAGCCACATCCCTAGACAAGCTGTTTCAGTGCAGCTACAAAACTGGAATGTTCTCATCTTGTCCAGGTATGTTCTGCCTACAAAATCAGGACAAACATCCAATCATGCCGATGACTGTCCCATCAGTCCACTCTCAACCATCAGCAGAGTGACGGAAGTGATTATTGAAAATGCTATCAAGTGGCTTTTACAAAGAAACAATGCGTTCGCTGATGCTCAGTTTGGGTTCTGCCAAGGTCACTCTGCTCCTGGCCTTATAGCTTTGGGTCAAACATGCAACAAACGAGCTTGATTCCAGAGACGAGAAGTGCAAATGATTGTCCTTGACATCAAGGCTAAATTGTACCAAGTATGGCTTCAAGGATCCCAAATAAAACTGGAGTCAGTGTAAATGGGAGAAAGCTGGTTGGCATCATTTCTTGGGGAAAGGAAGATTGTTATGGTTGTTTGAGGTCAATCATCTGAGCTTCAGAACATCTGTGCATGAGTGCCATCTCCAACTGCCTCATTAATAAGCTCCCCTGAATGTTTGCTGATGATTGCACAATGTTCAGCACCATTTGCAACTGCTCAGATACTGGAGCGTTCTACTTCCATATCTAGTAAGATGTGGTCAATATCCACACTTGGGCTGAGAGTGGTAAGCAGTCCACTTGATCGGTACCCCATCCATCACATTCAACATTCAATGCCCTCAGCACAGACACAGTGGCAGCGTTCTGTACCATTTACAAAATGCATACTAACTCACCAAGGCTCCTTCAACAGTGCCTTTCAAACCTGTGATCTCCACCATCGAGAAGGACAAGTACAGCAGATACATGGGAACACCACCAATTTCAAGTTTCCCTCCAAGCCACTCAACGCCCTGACTTGGAAATATTCCTTCTGTGTTGCTGGGTCAAAATCCTGGAATTCCCTCCCTAACAGCATAATGGGTGTCCATACACCTTATTGGTGTGCAGCATTTCAAACAGGCAAATCAACACGTCCTTTTTCAGGCTGATTAAGAATGGGCTGTAAACGTCGGCCCAGTTAACAATTGCGTGATTGGATATCCCTAGGAATGACCACACAAAAAATAAATCTGCTTGCTCTCTGTTTAGATATGATGGATGATGTAGTCTCAACATACGAGGATGTTCACCTGTTGTGCTTGTCCTCCTAATTTGACCAAATGGGAATTGACTTCCGATTACAGAACCATAGAATCACACAGTACAGAAGGAGGCCATTCTACCTATTGTGCCTGTCCTAGCTCTTCAAAAGAGATCTCCAATTTGTCCCGCACACTGTACCTACATCCTGATCCCTCTTTAGTTTTAGTTTCTTTGGTTTTAATGTTACAGGAGTGTCGGTTGGCTGGACAGGTGGATGGCCATTCCCTGAGGTGTGGTGACCTTGGGGTAAACTACCACCAGTTGTCTCTTTCTAATGAGAGAGCAGTCCTATGGTCTGGTAGGACAATGGCAACTTTATTAAAAATGTTACTCACCCCTCCCAATGTAGCTCCATTGTCTAGGTCCTGCTGCTTAATAGCTCACTGCTACTATTACAGATTTCAGATGGTTATGGGTGGAGAAAGTGAGCTTGTACAGAGAAGCAATGAACAAGATAACAATTCAAGAGTTGCCAACCAGCCTCAACAAAATATCTCACAGCTAATTATTTGGTACTGCTAATGACATTAAACAGGCACAATTATATGATTTCCTAGGTAGCACTTTGGTCCATCTCTCCACATTAGTTTAACTAATAGCTTGAGAATTAAATCACTTTTGTTTACACAGCATCTCATCCTGAGAAGAAGTGCCCCTACCCGAAACGTTAGCTTTCCTGCTCTTCTGATGCTGCCTGGCCCTCTGTATTCATCCAGCTCCACACTGTGTTATCTTACCCTGTACTCAGTTCCCTAAAGCATTTTCCACAATGAAGCACTTTGGAAATTCTGACACTGTTTTTGTATAGTCCATAATGTGGACTCAGGAAGCTTGTAAGGCAAATGAAGCTGCTGATACTTAATTTGTTTTTGGTGGTGTAGATTCAGAAAGAAACATTGACTAAGTCAGTGGTCTTTGACTAGTGGTGAGGAATCTGATATATCTTTCTAAATAAACAGAAAATGCAGGAGATACTGAACATCTGAAACAAACACAGAGAATGTTGAAGAAACTCAGCAGGTCTGGCAGCATGTGTGGTGAGCAAAACAGTTTTAATATTTTGAGATCAGGATGGCTCTTTCTCAGAAATGTCCGGAGGAAGTCCTTGGTAGTATAATGGTTAATATCCCCACATGTCAAGTGGGAGACTGGGGTTTAATTCCCCACCTGGAAGGCTTCCATAAAATACTTAGGGGAGGCGTGGTGGCTCAGTGGTTAGCACCGCTGCCTCACAGTGCCAGGGACCTGGGTTCAGTTCCAATCCTCGGGTGACTGTCTGTGTGGAGTTTGTACATTTTCCCTGTGTCTGTGTGGGTTTCCTTCCACAGTCTTGAAATGTGCTGATTACATAGGTTGGCCATGGGAAATGCAGAGTTAGAGTGATAAGATAGCGTAGAGATGCTCTTCAGAGGGTTGGTGTGGACTTGATGGGCTGGATGGCCTGCTTCCACACTGAAGGGATTCTACGAAGCCACGCTCAACTCAAAACCTTACATCTTTCTAAACTTCCAAAACCAGGAGACATGGCCTCGGTTTCTTCCCTTAAAAATTATTTCAAGATCAAGTACGTCTTTCTTCCTCTCTAGACATGGGAGTCCTGAAGTGATTAAACCATCCAATGCTGGGCCAATGCACCCCTCTGCAGCCGGGATGTGGTTGTGTGTAAACAGGCCAGTGTGAGGGATGGTCAGAGCTGTCAGAGAGGCTCAAAATGGTTGCAATCTTCAGGGATGCATCTTCACCAGTTTGGGTGGCCTCTGGCCAGGCATTCTTATTGAGTTGGTGAGGAAATTGTGTTTCCTCTCTCAAAGGGTATAGAATCTGTGGAATTTTTTTACCACAGAGGGCTATTGAGGCTGGGTGGTTAAGTATGTTCAAGGCTGAGGTAGACAGATATTTAATCACTAGAGGGCGGCACGGTGGCTGTGTGGTTAGCACTGTAGCCTCACAACACCAGGGACCTGGGTTCGATTCCAACCCCAGGTGACTGTCTGTGCGGAGTTTGCACATTCTCCCTGTGTCTGTGTGGGTTTCCTCCGGGTGCTTGGGTTTCCTCCCACAGTCCAAAGATGTGCAAGCTAGGTGGATTGGCCATGCTAAATTGCCCATAGTGTTCAGCAGTGTGTGGGTTATGGGGGGATGGGTCTGGGCAGGGTGCTCCGAGGGTTGGTGTGGACTTGTTGGGCTGAAGGGTCTGTTTCCACACTGTAGGGATTCTAAAGGAGAAAAGACAGGAAAATGGAACTGAGGATTATCAGAGCAGGCATGATCTGATTGAATGGCAGAGCAGGCTTGATTGGCTGAATGGCCTATTTCTGTCTCCATGTCTTATGGTTTTGTGATGTTATGGCACACAGGAGGGTTGGTAATTCTGCTGTCCTGTAGACCATGGGTTTGGTGCAGGGTTTTGTCATCAAACACCCTGTTCCTTAGACACTGAAATGCTTTGCTGGTCTGATGTAGTGATGTTGAGTGCCAGCGTTATCTTCAACGAATACCCTTGCAGAAAGGAGGCTCCGAAGGTATGAGAATTGATCCACTTTGTCCAGTGGCTCGCCATGGATCTTGATAATTAAGGGCAGTGTTGTGCGGAAGAAGCAGGCTGGTAGGAGAACTTCCAAACATTTAGCCCATGGTCCATTCTCCAATATGCCTGCACAAATGTGTCAATGATAGCTTAGAGCACAACGTCTGAGTTTCCACAAATAGAACTGTTGTTTACCTTTTGCGGAGTTTGGTGTGTTCTTCATTCTGGACTGAAGGAGATAAAGCTCGACTAGTTTCTCCCTCACCTTGTCGAGAAGCTTCAATGCAGCTTTATTGAAATCAGGGCGGAGGGTTGCACTGAGAGGGATGCAGAAGAGAATTGGTACAACGACATAGCCTTACCTAACCCCAGTTTGTACACTCATTGAGTCTGCCCTGGGTCCGTCACTGAGGACCATGGCTCGCATGTTGCCATGCAGCAGCTGAAAGGATGGTGACAAATTTCTGAGGGTAGCGAAATGTGAAGAGGATGCTCCATAATCCTTCCTGGTCAACAAAGTCAAAGGTCTTTGTGAAGTTGAAGACTACCATGAAGAAATTTAACACCGCTCTCTGCACTTATCTCAAATTTATCTTGATGTGAAGTTTATATTTATTTTGTCTCTTGATGGACAGAACCCACTGTGTGACTCTAATAAGGAGCACACAGAGGAAGAATTTGAAGAGGATCTTTGCAATCTCCTTCCCTTGAGGGACAGCAGGGAGACCTCTCTGTAGTGACCACCACCACTCTTATCTCCTACCTTAAGGTGGTCATGTAGTGATTGGAGTGAGATTGGCAAGGTGGAATCCATTGAGTATGAGCTCCCTGATTGGGGGTGTTAACCTGGGCCAATCAGGGACGCCTGGCTGACAGATACAACAAGTGTCTCAGGGATTCTCTTCACGCTAGGGACTCGCTCTGAGCCAGATGGTCAGAGTTCATGTACTGTTCGTGTGCAAATGAAGGGTAACTTGGTAACAGGATACCAGCCAGCATGGAGTTATTTCAGGTCACAATGACGGAATCTCAGACATCAGCTGGTATGCTCTCCTCCTTCCAAACCAAAGAGATGTGGCCATGGATTTGTGCCGTATTTCAGTATTTTGGCAGGGAGTCCATTTGCGACAGTGGCTCTGTTGTTTCTTAGCTGTCAGCTGTCCTTTTCAATCTCGTGTTGGTCTAGGGCACTGCTGACCTGGTGGTAGCTAGTGTGCTGTGCAATGTGGCCAAGGGCAGAACACTGAGCACCTCTCTGCCTGGATGAGCGACATTCAATAATGAGCTGTCAGTCTGCTGGCTCCTTGGGTGCATGGACCATCAATGGTTTTGACTACTCTGAAGAATGCACACTCCTTACAGCTGTCAGCAGGTTATTCGATTTCTTGCGCCTTTTGTGCCAACCATCTGTTCTTTAGGACGCAGCTTTCTTCATTTTCCCAGCTTTCTTTCCTTGGGGTTTTCATAGTTCTTCCAGTTCAGGGACGTCATATGCTATGATTTAGTAGTTCCTGGATCTCCTGATCATTCTAGTCAGACTGGTCTCCATTCTTCCTGGTAGACAGAACAACAGTGTCCTTACTTGTTTTGTTCATGGTGGAGCTGAGGGCGGACCAGATGATGTTGACATTCCCTCATTTCTGTTGGTTGAGGGTCCGTCACCAGGTTGCCTGTGAGGAGCTGGCTCAGTAGGTCTTTCTTTGCAGGATCCTCGAGCCCACTGACAATGAATCTTTGGGCCAGGCTGGTGGAGAGAGCAGACTGGATTTGCCAATGGTCTGCCCAGCTCTTGTCACTGAGGGGAGATGACGTGAACGGTTTTGCAGTCACTCCCTTGGACAATGATGTTCTCAAGTAAGTGCCAATATCCAGAGTGAGGGTGTTACCACAAGGTATTTTATTGTCTCTCTGGTGAAATAAGGCGTTCATTACAACTGGGTCATATTTTCAGCATTTCTACACCTTCTTTGCACCTATTGAAACATCCAGAACAAGTAGATAACCTTGGTTTGCCACTTCAACTAACTGGCAGGATTTGTCACAATGCCACACTCCACTTGAATGTCACAGGAACATTTCAATAACGCAGGAGAGAACAAGACCATTCTACCAAAGGAGCCTGCACATCTTTTTCTAAAGGGAGAGATAGTAAGAATTGCTGATGCTGAAGTCAGAGATAACACAATGTGGAGCTGAAGGAACACAGCAGGCCAGGCAGCATCAGAGGAGCAGGAAAGCTGATGTTTCGGGTCGGGACCCCTTCTTCAGAAATGGGGGAGAGGAAAGGGGGCTCTGAAATAAATGGAGAGGGGGTTTGGGGCTGGGGAAGGTAAGTGATAGGTGAGTGCAGGTAGGGAATGGTGAGGATTGGTCAGTGAGATGGGAGGAGCAGATAGGTGGGAGAGAAGATGGACAGGTTGTGTCAGGTCAAGGAAGTGGGGTTGAAAGGGAGGGTTGGACATGGGATGAGGCCGGGGGTGGGGAGATTTTGAAACTAGTAAAGTCCACATTGAGACCATTGGGCTGTAGGCTAGGGACCAAGCAGAGGCTCGGAGACTGCTTTGTAGAGCACCTGCGCTCTGTTCGCGACCAATGACAACACCTTCTGGTTGCGAACCATTTCAATTCCCCGTCCCACTCCCTGGACGACATGCTCATCCTGGGCCTCCTCCAGTGTCACAATGTCACCCGGAAACTGGAGGAGCAGCACCCCATATTCCGCCTTGGGAGCCTACAACCCAATGGTCTCAATGTGGACTTTACCAGTTTCAAATTCTCCCCATCCCTGGCCTCATCCCATGTCCAACACTCTGTCTCATCCCCGCTTCCTTGACCTGACACAACCTGTCCATCTTCTCTCCCACTTATCCACTCCTCCCACCTCACTTACCAAACCCCACCACTCCCTACCTGCATTCACCTATCACCATCTCACCTGCCTTCCTCAGCCAATGCCCTTTGAATGTTACTTTTGAATCTTTATCCTTCACCCTATTAGGCAGCAGAGTCTAACTCCTTTCATTGTATTGAAACCATTTTCCTGACATCATCTCTGGCACTTTTGATAACCTGCACCCTCTGTTTATCAACCCTTCTACCGCTGGAAATATTATTTAGTCTATTTAAATCCTTCATGCTTTTGAACCCCTCTCTCCAGTCTTCTCTTAATCATTCCTGTTCAAAAGAGAACAAGCCCAGCTTTGCTATTCTACCCATGTATCTGTAATTCCTCAACCATTGTTGGTCTTGACCTTAGTCCAGCTCTAGTAAAGGCAAATGAAGCTGCAGATATCTGCATCTCGCTGTCACTTCAACAGAATTCTTTAAAGCAATATCAGAACAGGTGATCAAAGGCTCAGATAAAGAGGTTGATTTTGAGGAATGTTGCAAAGGAGAAGATGGACACAGAAAATTGGAAGGAGTATTCTCGGTATTAGGACATTTGCAGCAAAAGGCATGTCTGCTAATCAGGGAGCAATCAAAATCATGGACGCTTGAGAAGTTGAAATTGGACGAGACCAAGAAAATGGAAAATCAGAGCCACTTCATTCACGACAGAAATCAAAAAGCGTTTTGTTTTTACACACACTATTGTCAGTATGAGTAACTCTCCCTCAAAAAAACAGTAGATGTTACTGCAAAGAATAGCTTGAAATACAAGATCAGTAAATAGTTAATAGACCTGGCCCTAAAGAAAGATGAAGTCAAGGACAGAAACAATCTCTTTGAAAAGCAGAACATGTTTGAGGGACTGAATGCCAACCCTCTTCCTAAATCTGCTGAAACTTACACTCCCTTTCTTTCCCAGATAACAAGGTGTGGAGCTGGATGAACACAGCAGGCCAAGCAGCATCATAGGAGCAGGAAAGCTTGACGTTAAGGGTC
>JAHRHZ010000028.1:31728446-31759104 GCA_024137785.1 Ginglymostoma cirratum | reverse complement strand
CCAAGCAGCATCAGAGGAGCAGGAAAGCTGACGTTTCGGGCCTAGACCCTTCTTCAGAAAGTTTTTGAAACTTTCAGAATCTTTCTGAAGTAGGGTCTAGGCCCGAAACATCAGCTTTCCTGCTCCTCTGATGCTGCTTGGCTTGCTGTGTTCATCCAGCTCTACACCTTGTTATCTAACGTTCTGGGAACCTGGTCTTGAATCCTGCCATGGCAGATGTGGAATTTGAAGTCAATAATAAAAACAATAAGAATCTTCTGATGACCATGAAACCATTGCCAATTGTCATGGAAAGCAATCTGCCATCCTTACCTGGTCTGACCTACATGTGACTCCAGACTGACTCAGCAATGTGGCTGACTCTCGACTGCCCTCTGAAATTGTCCAGCAAGCCAGTCAGTCAAAGGGCAACTAGGACAGGCATTAAGTACTGACCGGCCAGTGATATCCACATCCCACAAAGGAAAATAAATTGGAGCAGCTGCCATTGGCCATGGAGGAGAGTGGCACCTTATCATGCTTTTCTTTATCATTACATCAGGAATAGGTACAGGATGCCAAAGCGGGGGAAACCAAGCTGGGCATCAACTGAACATTGACTTGCAATGAGCAGCTGCAGCATCAGAGAAGCTACTGCTCTTCAAGGCTGGCTTTCATGTTCATGTTGTGTGCTGATGTATCTGTCTAACTGCGTAACCTGAGTCATTCAGTGGCACTCACTGGTGTAGAGATATTTGGAAGGGATGCTCGTTGCACTCCTACTGATAAACCATCTTCCTCCCATAAGACTGGGAATATCCTCCAAGGAATGAGGGTGTCACCAAGTAAGATGGAGGTACAACTCCTCAAGGGGGTGAGATTATCATCTTCAACCTCCTTGGCGCTTTGACAGAGGGAGCGTCTGTGCGACAAGGGCCCAGTGATGGAGGTTACACCTGCAATGATTTTTTTAAAAACTTCTTTCAAGAGTCTTTGGCAAAAGCAGCATTTATTACCCATCCCTAATTGCCCTTAAGATGAATGGCTTGCCTGGCCAATTCAGAGGCAGTTTAGAGTCGTTGGTCTGGAGTCACAAGCAGACTAGACCAGGTAAGGAGATAGTAGGAACTGCAGATGCTGGAGAATCCGAGATAACAAGGTGTGGGGCTGAATGAACACAGCAGGCCAAGCAGCATCATAGGAGCAGGAAAGCTTGACGTTTCGGGCCTAGAGAAGGGTATAGGCCCAAAACGTCAAGCTTTCCTGCTCCTATGATGCTGCTTGGCCTGCTGTGTTCATCCAGCCCCACACCTTGTAATCTTAGACCAGGTAAGGACATGAGATTCCTATCCCTATGCTGTTCAAAGATGTACAGGTTAGGTGGGAGGAAGTTCTGAGGAAGGGTCACGGGACCCGAAACGTAAACTCTTGTTTTTTCCTTCACAGATGCTGCCAGACCTGCTGAGCTTTTCCAGCAACTTCTGTTTTCTTTGCAGGTTAGTTGGGTTGGCCATGCTAAATTGCCCATGGTGTCTCGGGGTGTGCTGGCTAGATGGATTAGCCATGGGAAATGCAGGGTTAGAGGGATAGAGTAGGGGGGTGGATCCAGGTGGGGTGCTTTTCAGAGAGTCAGTATGGACTTGGTGGGCTGAATGGCCTGTTTCCACACTGTAGTGATTCTATCATTCTATGATTCTATGGATACTAGTGAACAGCGTGGGAGGCTAATCATCAGCATTCCAATCTGTGAAGTCGGACATCCTGTTGGCACTCTCCCAACTTCAGCTAACATTTACATTAAGAGGGACAGTTATAATTTTATGTTATTAAACGTACAATGAGGTCTTCAATTTCATCTCACTCACAGGCGTATTAAATATTAAAAAGGCTCTAATAAGTACATCTGAATGCACTTGTCTAATCCTCCCAGGCTGATCAATTTGTGGTAACGAGGAAACAGGTAATATTCCACTTTATCTCTTTATGTGCACAGTCTGGTCATTAAATGCTGTTGGCCAAATATTGCAAAGTTGTTCATCACCAGGAGTGAGCAGAAGGAACTAGCGTGATTTAGGATACAGTCAGTAGGGATTTGGATGATATCAGGTTTACAGAGTGTGGGAAAACGGCGAAATTGAGCAGCTCACCCAAAGACACACCTAAAGCAGATTGAGCTGAATGTCCTCCTTCTATTCTGTCGAGTTCTACGCTATTTTAACAGCATCAACCTGGCTTGGATTCAAAGCCGTGACCCTCAATGCTGCATTGAGTCACTGTGCCTCTCTGCCTTGCTAGGCTGTTTGTACCCAGATCACTAGCAGCACTATACACTGGGAAGAAGATCAGGTCCCAACATCATGGAGCATTCTGTTGAACTCAGAACACAATTGGTAGCAGGTAGCAATAGTTACAGCAGCCCATACTGGTTTGATACCCTGGAAATTCAATTCTAACAACATCCAGGGTCTGCCTACACCACAGGGACAGCAGCCGTTCAAGATTGACGGGCAGTTAAAGGTGGACAACAAATACTGGCCAAGCTAGCAATTCCCACATCCCATGAATTAGTTGTAAAAAAAAAAATCTCTCAAGTACTCGCAAAAGTATGTGTGAAAAGAGAAAAACCGAATTTTAAAAAATTCTGACAGGCTGCTTGCAATAGTTAGGACGCAGATGACAAACCTGACAAAAAAAAAACAAAAGAACTGTGGATGGTGGAAAACTGAAACTAAAACAGAAATTGCTGGAAAATCTCAGTAGGTCAGGCAGCATCTGTGAAGAGGAATCATAGTTAACGTTTCAGGTTCAGTGACCCCCAAAGAAGGGTTCTGAGGAAGGGTCACCGGACCCGAAGTGTTAACTCTGTTTTCTCTTCACAGATGCTGCCAGACCTGACAAGCTTTTCCAGCAATTTCTGGCTTAGTTTTGACAAACCGGGGATGCTTGTATTTGGACAGTAAAGAGAAGAAACCCAACTAAACTCTTTAATTATCTTTGACTCCCTGACCATATACCAACTTCACCCAGTCTGTCAACCCCTCCTTGCTGCTGAAACTGAATTTAGAATTTTTCTTAATCCTAAAAAGAAAATGTTCAAGGGAATTACTCACCCTGAAGAGTCTCTGAGGGATCAGTGTCATGTAGATAATAATTTCAAAAGATGGAAATATTTACAACGCTACCATTCTGACAAGTTGGTGAATTTCTTAGCCTATTGAAGCTACTCAAATTCAAAAGAACATTTCTTGCTTTCTTCCTGATAAATTAGTCATTAGAAAAGATTACAATGCCAAGAATGATACAGACTTGAAAAGGCTAATTCCTTTGAGAGTTTATTCCTTGAAGATTTTTACTCATTGGATATTTCTCCCTGGCTGTCACTGCTTCAGCCTGCTCTTGCTTATCAATTGTTCAATAGGCAGAGGTTTGGGACTGAATTCTTGTTTTTCAGATGGAAGCAGGAGTAGGGACTGTTTAATTTTGAGACCCTCCCCCAGTCCCCAGCAGGAAAATACGCTGTGATATTCACCAGCTCCTTCATTGACATAGAAACAATAGTCCTGTTCAGGTGGGTGCGCTCTCAAACCATGAGGTGAGACAAGGGCTGGGTAAGCAACTCTGTGGGATGGTCTTTGTTTACACCCATACTCAGGAAGGCAGAGAGGGTCGACAGACTTCTCTCGAATGGTGGTCACCCAGGCCCTAACACTGAATACTCCCCTTGGGGCAGTTAAACTGTTCATGAATCCCTCAACCCCAGACCTGCCAGGAGCTGGATTGGAAATTTTTTTTCATTCATTCATGGGATGTCGGTGTCACTGGCCAGGCCATCATTTATTACCAATCCCTAATTGCATTAAGTATCAACCACATTGCTGTGGATCTGGAGTCACATGTAGGCCATACCAGGGTAAGGATGGTAGATTTTCTCTCTTAGAGGACGATAGTGAACCAGATGGTTTTTTTCTGACAATCGACAATGGATGCATGGTCATCATTAGATTCTTAATTCCAGATATTTATTGAATTCAAATTCTACCATCTGCCACAGCAAGATTTGAACCCAGGTCCCCAGAATGTTACCTGAGTCTCTGGATTAATTGTCCAGCAGTAATACCACTCGGCTATCAACTTGCCATGAGTCCTCTTGTCCATATGGTTCTGAAAGGGTTAACATCTAGAACAATGTCAATAACTCCACCCACTATGATGACGTGAGAGATCATTTGTACTGAACTGCAGAGAGGCAGAGCTGTTGGTATTAAGTCAATAGTTTTTAACTTTACCAGTAACTTGTTTCCCTACCAGTTACACCTAGCAGAGGTCCCATCCACAACCTCATGCACCAAATTCCAGTTGGCCTCCTTTAAGTGCCTTTAACAAAGTGTTTATTGAACTTAACTGGCAGCTCACCCTCATTGGGGTGCGTGGTTCTCCTGACCAGGCCTCGAAAATACCCCCTCCAAAACTGCCGATGCTGGGAACAAGGCTGTGAAATTGGCTCCCTACCCGTAGGTCCCAAGTGCCTCTGCCCCCGATCTTCATCCTTTGGTGATTAATTACTTAGAAATACATTTTCAGACTTCTCTTCCCTCAAGGGTTCTTCTGTCATCTGCAGTGACAAAGTTTTATCCGAAGTTAAAGGGTCAAAAGGATTTGACAATCAGATGTGTCTTATCATGGGTTGTGGATAGCACAGAACCATTACTGACGTCAATACAAAGCAGCTGTCGGCACAGAAACAGCTTCTTGTTTATGGTAACAATGCTAGTATTGCTGTACGGATGGACAGCAAAGGAAAGGGAGAAAGGGTGCAGGAAGTTGAAAAGGGAGAATTGGAAAGGTTATGGAGAAGGCACTGTAAGTGACTGGCTTTTGAAAGGAATAGATAGAATCTTGTGATATTGATTCTTTCAGAACGTCAGGCCCTTCCAAAGTGCTTCATGATTATCGACTCAGAGTGTCATAGAGATCTAAAGCACGGAAAAAGCACTTAGACCAATTGCGTCTGCACCAGTCAAAAACTGCCACCTAAGAATTCTAATCCCATTTTCCAGCTCTAGTCTCATAGCCTTCTATGCCTTGCCATTGCAAGTGCATGTATGAATACTTCTTAAATGTCATGAAGGTTTCTGACTCTACAATCCTTACAGGCAGTAAGTATCATGTTCCCACTTTTCAAAAGTGTAGTTTACCAACAATGCAGCAAAGTCCCACAATGAAATAAATAAACAGAGTGTGAAAGGCTTGGAGGGGGCAGAATTTTTAAAATGTATCCAGGCTAGCATGTAGAAATTCATACTTGAGAAAGGGCTGGTGCTGGAACTAATTCTATGAAGTAAAGCCATTAAAGTGGTCAGTGGGACAACATTTCAGTGATAATGACCATAATGCAATAAGGTTTAAGGTAGCTATAAAAAGGAAAAAGAAGAAAATGTTATGAATTTTTGGGAGGCAGATTTTAATATGATAAAACGCAATCTGGCCAAAATGGACTGGGAGTCACTATTTGTAGGATAATCTGCTTCAGAGCAGTGGGCATCTTTCAAAAAGACAACAGTGAGAGTGTAGGGCCACCATATTCCATTAGGGTGGAAAGTTGGAGGAACAAGAACTTTGGATGATGAGGAATGGACTGGATTGGAATAAGGGAACAAGGGAAGCCTATGGAAAACACTGAGAGCTCAAAACTCCAGAAGACCTTGGGACATATAGAAAGTGTAGCGGGTTACTTAAGAAAGAAATTTGGAGAACAGAAAGGCAGCGTGAAAAGACAATGGTGGGTAAAATAAAGGAAAACCCAAAGGGGTTTTATAAGTATGTTAGGGCAAGAGGATAACCAAAGACAGTGTAGGACCCATTAGAGACCAAAGTGACAATCTGTGTGCGGAGCTGGAAGACGTACATGAGGTTCTGAATGAGCACTTAGTATCTGTGTTGAGTATTGAGAAGGGTGGTGCAGGTCTAGAAGCCAGGAAGGGGGCTATGATGTACTTGAACAAATTACAATTGAAAGAGGAGATATTAGTGGTTTTAACAAGCATCAAAGTGGATGAATCTCTAGGCCTTAATGACATGTATCCCAAGCTGCTGGGGGAGGTTGCAGTGGTCTTGATATTAATTTCCAAATCCTCTCGGGCCACAGGAGAGGTGCCAGAGGACTATAGGGCAGCAATACACTATTATTATTCACAAAGGGTGCTAGGGATAAACCAGTAAACCACAGATTAGTGAGTTTAATGTCAGTGGTAGGGACACCACAGGAAAAAATTCTGAGGGATAGAATTATTCTTCACTCGGTGAGGCAAGGATTTATCAAGAAGAGTCATTATTGTTTTGTAGGATATTCCTTCCCTGAGGAGATTGTTGGTCAGCCATCAGCAACTGTACTGCAGCAGTTTAAGGAAATAGCTCAATACCAAAATCTTCAGGTCAACTAGAGATGGATGGGTAATAAAAAATGCTAGCCAGCCAGTGATACCCATGTCCCATGAGTGATAAAAAGAAAGGGAACATCTTGTCTTACAAATTTAATTGCGTTTTTCAAGGAGATGACTGGGAGCGTAGATAAGGTTGCGCTGTGAATTTTGTCTATGTGGACTTCAATAAGGCTTTTGACATGCTTGCATGGTAGATTGGTCAAGAAGGTAAGAGCCCAATAAATCCAGGGAAATTCAGCAAATTGGATCCAGTGGCTGGACGCAGAGCGTGATGGTTCAAAGTTATGTTTAGTGACGGTAAACCTGTGTCCAATGCTATACCACAGGGTTCTGTGCTGGGTCACTGCTGTGTGTTGTATACATTTAATGACTGAGACATGAATATAGGAGGTATGATCAGTACATTTGTAGATGACATACAAATAATTGGTGTGATAAAAAATGAAGTTGAAAGCCTTTGACTATAGGATGATACAGAAGTCTCAAAGAGCTGATTGGCCTACTCCTATCCGTATTTCTTAAGTTTCTAGGTTTGGTCAAATAGGCAGAGCAGTGTAATTTAATGTTGTAAAGTGGGAGGTGATATATCTTGGGAGGATTAACAAGGCAAGGAAACCCTTAATGAATGACAGCACCCTAGGAAGTACTAGGGATCAGAGAGATCTTGGTATGCATGTCCATGGATCCTTGAAGACAGCAGGACAACCAGATGAGGTGGTTAAGAAGGCATGTGGGATGTTTGCCTTTATTAGTCAATGCATTGAATACAAGGCAGAGAGGTAATGATGGAGATGGATATAACATTAAGCCTCAGCCGGAATACTATGTGCAGTTTTGCTTGCTGCATTATATGTGGTTGTGCGAGAGAGTGTGCAGAAGAGATTCACCAGGATACTGCCTGGACTGGAGCAATACAGCTATGAAGTAAGGCTAGATAGATGGTGGTTATTTTACTAAGAGCAGAGAAGGCTGGAAAGGAAGCTGATTGAGGTGTACAAAATTATGAGGGGTATTGATTGTACAGATAGGAAGAAATTTTTCCCCTCAATAGATGGGAAAATCAGGGGGCATACACTTAAGGTAAAGTGCAAAATGTTTCGAGTGGGTTTGAGAAAAATATTATTTTACTCCGGGGTTTCTGGAACTCGCTGCCTAAAAAGATGATCAAGATGGGACTGCTTTAAACATTTAAAAAACTTTCAGATAAGTATTTGAAATGCTAAAGCATACAAGGTTGCTGAAGGAGCTCACCAGACCCGAAACATTAACTCCGATTTCTCTTCACAGACGCTGCCAGACCTGATGAGTTTTTACAGCAACTTCTGTTTTTGTTTCTGATTTACAGTATCCACCATTCTTTCAGTTTCTAAAGCATACAAGATGGTGCGCTAAATGCTGAAAATTGGATTAGAATGGATGGTTGTTTGATGATGGGCCAAAAGGCTTCTCATTTCCATAGTGTAAAGCTTGATGACTCTAAATTAATGTATCATCTGCTTTAGCTGTTGTCTTAGGAATGCAGGTTAGCCAGAATAGCAGAAGAACTCCTCTGTTGTTATTTAAATAGTGTGGTGAGATCTTTCACATTTTTTTGCAGATGACAAATGGAATCTCAATTTACCTTCCCACAGTACAGGACTCTGTCACCTTGTGTTTCAGCCACCTGGGATTTTGCACTCAGGTCCTCAAAGTGAGAATTGAACTCACAAACGTCTGATGTGGAGCTGTGGGAAGCATTGCCCTAGCTAAACAGTGAGAGGGGCAGCTGGAGGAGGGATTGAGAGGAGATGAAACAGCGGACGTTAGCTCGTGGTTGAAAATGCATCATCAATTGTGGGGATATTGATTATTAAAGCAGGGAAATATGGGTGGAAATGTCTTAAAGAATGATTGAGGTGAAGTCATAGAGGAAAATGATCAAAGTTCAGACTGCTGCCTGAGGTTCAGTTAGCTCAGTTTGGCCAGATGGCTTATGTATGGTACAGAGTGATGTCAATGATGTGGGTACAATTCCTGTGGTACTTCATGGAGGGCTAACTCTTTACCCCACGCTTGATGTGGAGTTCTGCCTTCAAGCCAAACAACATCTTGCCCTTTCAAACAGGGTTGAGTGCTTCATACTCATCATGGGCATGATGATTTGTTGATTTCATTGTGAAGAGCAACAATGTGGGTTATGCACCATCAAAGGTCACTACATCAAATCGTCTGATTTCAAAATTTCTTCATTCTGACTTGAAACATTGACCCTACCTTCTGTCCACAGATGCCGCCAGACCAGCTGAGTTTCTCCTGTAATTTCTGTTTTTTCTAAGATCTTCAGCATCAGCAGACCTTTGTTTTATTTTATTTGAATTCCATAGTTGCATTAGCAGTTTCATGAGTGGATTTTTCAAATGAAACGAGGAACTGAGTCTCTCTCTGCTCTCCCAGGAGAGTGCAAAGGTTCCTATGACACTAGTTTAAAGCAGAATATGAGAGTACTGACAGCTTGCTTGGACAATACTGATCGCTTGATTAGTATTATGAGACAGATTAACCAGTCATAATTTCAATGCCATTTATGGAATATTGCCTTGTAAAAGTTGCTTATTCCCTTTTCCACATTGGTGACTCGACTCCAAAAGTATTATATGGGTTCTGAAACACTTTGGGTACATTTGAATATCGTGAAACACACTATATCAATGCAAGTGATAGCAAAAACTGCAGATGCTGGCGTCAGAGACAACACAGCGTGGAGTTGGAGGAACATAGCAGGCCAGGCAGCATCTGAAGAAGGGTCCTGACCCAAAATGTCAACTTTCCTGCTCCTCTGATGCAGCCTGGCCTGTTGTGTTCCTCCAGCTCCACACTGTGATATCAACGCAAGTCTTTTTTTCTTTCTCTTGGTTTGTTAACGATGGAGAGGACTAGTCTCACTCCAGTTTCCTCAGTTAAAAGTGACATTTGGGATCCAGTTATACTTTGACTTTCTTGAACTAGGGTCAAGTCAAGCGCAAATTGCGCTGATTGGTCTCTTTCTGCCTTAATTAGGGTGAGCACAGGGAAAGCAGAGGTGGAGTAAGGTTCAATTAAAGCATTCAGGAGGCTGTTAGCTGATTACTTAAATAGAAGTATTGTGCAGGATTATGGGAAAAGGGCAGGAAGATGGCACTGTCATAAGCTCATGTGGAGAGCTGGTGCAGAAATGATGGGCAGAATGGCTTTCTCCTGAGCCAGAATGATTCTGTGATTTTTAATAGCGTAGTCCTCATAGATTTCTCCTCTCTGTTCTGGAGAATATGAGGTATACTGAGGTGGAAACTTTGTAATATTCTCCTTTTATCTCTAGAATGTCGAGCTTAAATTCAGCGCAGATAGGATAAAATATATTAGCAAGAGTTACAGATTATCTTTGCACTTTTAGCATTCATTATCTCCCTGCGCCATGCATTGTGCCTCAAGCAAGGCAAAGATGAGCTGGCACACTGCAAGATCTGTTGCCAGAGCTCTGTCATGACAGGGCAATATGTATTATACAAAGAGCAGATCCGCGATGCTCTCTAGAGTTAAGATATGAACTGTATGATTAATTGATCACTAATTGGATTAGTTCTGTTGTATGAATGTTCCCCTGGATTCCCTGAGGATTAATGCATTAAGTAAACAATCGAATGTTCTAGCTGTTCTATGTGTTATGATGCCCACTACGATCAGCTTGTGGATGAGTCGGTTCGTAGTCACCATCCGTTTTCCTTGACTGGTTCTAAAAACATATCTGGTTCATAGGGGTAGAGGAAAACCACCAATGAGCCTTAAATGAGAAAAGCCTCTTGTGTTAAATAAGATATGATTTTTTTGCCTGAAAGCAATCATGTACAAGTTACTTTGTAAAGTTAGACATTGTTGCTAGTGACTGAGGAGACCTAGATAGGCTTGTCCTTTTGGAAATTCTAAGATCCTTTTCTCCAACCAAGTTCTTATGACCTTATCAGATTAGATGGAGCTTAGTGCATTTTTCTACATTAACCTATTACCTTACACGGCATCTCCTCTCAAACCCTTATTCCCTTAGTTAACACTATACATATGTATTTTTGTATACATATACCACTGCCCATTGCCTCCCTACTCCCAGCCCTCTCCAATTCTATAATTCCACAAATTCCGATGCTCTGCATGTTTCACAATTCTTCCAAAACACACTCTCATCAGATTTGGTCCTTAGCTTGAGGACTATTGACCTTGATTTTATTCTTGACTGTGTGAGGTCTGTAAAGTCTCTTAACTCTGCAGGACCCTTTCATTCTTGTATGTACATTATTTCTGCTGAACCAGTGTAGTTGGTCCAAAATCAGAAGTTGCCAGAAAAGCTCAGCAGGTCTGACAGCATCTGTGGAGAAAAAATATCAGAGTTAACGTTTTGGGTCTGGTGACCCTTCCTCAGTTCTAAGGAAGGGTCACTGAACCCAAAATGTTAACTCTGATTTTTTTCTTCACAGATGCTGTCAGACCTGCTGAGCCTTCCTGGCAACTTCTGATTTTGTTTCTGTTTTACTGCATCCACAGTTTTTATTCACAATTGGTGAATCATAGAATCACTACAGTATGGAAACAGGCCCTTTGGCCCAACAAGTCCACACTGAACCTCAGAGCAACACACCCAGGCCCATCCCCCTGCAACCCACCAAATCTACACATCCCTGAACACTACGGGCAACTTAGCATGACCAATCCACCTAGCCTACACATCTTTGGACTGTGGGAGGAAACCAGAGCACCCAGAGGAAACCCACACACAGACACAGGGAGAACATGCAAACTCCACACAGACAGTCACCCAAGGGTGGAATTGAACCTGGGTGCCTGGTGCTGTGAGGCAGCAGTGCTAACCACCGAGCCACTGTGCCACCCTGTTCCCTTATCTGAACAATCAGTAATATCCAGAGGAAATATTCCCCGCTGAATCAAGCTATTACCCCATGACACCTGGGAGATCTTTAATCTCATGAACCTCCTCCATTGAAGACAGTTGCTATGCTGAAACAAATATTTTCTTTTTTTTTGCAGTATCCTGATTTCTTAGTTAAATTGCTTCTTCTTGACTGTGTCCTGAATCTGTGCACATTGGTCACCCCAGCTCCATGTCTGCTGTAACGGAGCCATATGCAGCCCACCTTCAATATTCAAAAGCAAATTTTATTTTTAATCTGCTAATTCAGCACGTTGAAGTATGAAGTACTAAAGTAGGTAGATGAAGTGCTTAATTTTATAGGCGCAGTTGACTATCTCCATTCACCCTCTGAGTTTGTCTTCTTGGTAAACAGAAAAAGAATTCACATTCTCAGTCACATTACTTGAGAATTGCTGTCACTGGTACTGATAATTCTTTCTGAGAAGACAAGGAGTTGAATTATTTTTCTTGAACATGAGTTGTTTCAGCATCTGACATTAAATTTGAACCTGCAAATGCAAGTTGTTTACCAGGCTGTTTTGCTGTCTGAACCACTCCAGTTAAAAAAAAAAACATCAATGACCTCAAATGGGTCAGACTGCTCATCATCTTCCTCATCACTCGCATCCTTTTGCAAACTTTGCTGGCATTTTTTGTCATCTCTATTTCATTGAGTGATGAAAGGAGTAGAAAGCATTTCTGCCAACTCGGCGCAGAGGCAGATTTCTGTCCTTGTGACAGTACGAAACAATTCTGTTATGATAGCGGAGGCAATCTCAATAGATTGTCTCTTCCTTTTGACGTGTACCATGAGTTGAGGAAGAACAATGAAACTTTCTGCTGGCTACCCTTTGACTGGTTGTTCAACAATTATTTGTTCTGGGAACAGTTAACTTTGAACAGTCTTGGCTTCTTTTGGTCTCTTTTGACTGTTCACTATCCATTGTAACTAGCTGAACACCTTCTGCTACTTCAAGAAGATTCAGGTAAAGACAAGCTTTGATGTTTCTAGATTATGAATTATAGATATATATTCTATACACTCCCACACACTTCGAGGTACATTATAGAGACTATGCTTCATCCTGTCACAAAAATGAAAGTAAAGCCAGAAGTATTTTGATGCCATTTGAATCAAAAAGCAGGAAGGAGCCCAATAAACAGTTCTTATATCAGGAATCAGCCCTAAGTAGCTGTCCCCACCTTTTCAGAATATTCATCAAGCCCCGCTCTCTTGAGAAACGCAACGAATGAAGTATTTTGGTTTGTGTCCATCGTAATTTATCATGGATTCAATTTTAATAGTTCCCACCTGTAGGAACAATTGAGATTGAACCCAGACAGTATTTACTGTGGCTTATTAATTTCTTGAATCTGCATCCACATTTGGAGTTCATCGACAAGTACTGTTCTGGATGCACAATAGAGAGAAGCTGGAGTGTGCTGGTTACCCAGGATAGGTAAGACTATTACCAAGGGCTCTATCTCTGCAAATGAGCCTCGGCTACTTCCCACATTATGCAGATGCTCATCAGAAATGTCCTAAACATGTTGCGGCGAAGTAATTTAGAAATGTAGATAATTATTGCACCCTATTAGCATAACATCCTCGCCGCTTCTTTTGCGTGTTTTTCTAGTTTTTCATTTAACTGGATTTATACTATTCACTCAGCTACTCAATGATGTAGAAGTGGGTTCCACAGTCAAAACAGTCTCTAAAAATTATTTTCATTGTTAAGTTAGTTACTTGTTTTTAAAAGTTTCATTTTTGGGGCATCGTTGGTATTGCCAGCATTTGTTACCCATCTCTAATTCCTCTTGCACTCATTGGCAGTTTAGGTTTTTTAAGAGGGCTGTGAAGATACAACCAGATTGCTGTGGATCTGGAGTAGGCCAGAACCATGCAGGGCCAGCAGATTTCCTTCTCTGCTGGGTATTAGTGAATTGGGTACATCTTTACAATAATCAATGATAGTTGTCATGGCCAAGATCACTAGCTGTGGATCCCTTACAGGAGCAGAATCCAGAATTATTCCCGGCTGCTGAAAATAAACCATCAGATTGCACCCAATGAAACTCTCATATTCCAGGTTCATTAATTGAATTTAAATTTTACCAGCCGTCATGGTAGGGTTTGAACCTGAGATTCCAGACCATTAGAGTGGGCCTTTCGAGTGACTAGGCCAGGATCACTCATTTCAAATTATGGTGAATAATTTGCCCTGCTTCATGCCAGATGTGAGGATTGATGTTGATGTTCGGTAACAGCGGAAAATGGAGTGCAGCAGCTTCACTGGGGGCCAGTCTTATACTGATGGCTTATAGTCACCAGTATTTCTGGGTCCTAATCCTGCAGGAATCTACAGAGTGTTTTCTGAAGCAATCGAATCTGTTGCCTCCACATCTGCCATTGAGTTGTGGTTGATCGACAGATTCCTGATGTGATCAGAGGGCCTGCAGTTTGAGATAGCTGGCAGCTCACCTGGCAGCTGCTTCTTCCCATCCACTCTGTTCATACCGTCTATGATTCTGAACACATCTATCACATTTCCTCTCAACCCTCTCTCCTCCAAACAGAAGAACTCCAGCTTCTATATGTAACCTCAATGTCTCATCCCTTAAATCCTTCTCATCGATCTTTTCTCCAATGCCTTCACATCCTTTGCAAAGAGTGGAGCATAGAGTTGATGCATGACAGTTACATATTTACAGTAAAAAAGTCAAACAGATGGATCATAGAATCATAGAATCCCTAGAGTGTGGAAACAGGCCATTCCGCCCAACAGGTCCACACCAACCCTCCGAAGAGTATCCTACCCAGGCCCATCCCCTGACCCTATCCCCTGTAACCCTGCATTTTCCATGGCTAACTCACCTGCCATCTTTGGACGTTATGGGCAATTTAGCATAGCCAATCCACTCTAACCTGCATACTTTTGAAATGTGGGAGGAAACCAGAGCACCTGGAAACCCACGCAGACATGAAACTAACTTCAAAGATGAATCATTTTCATCAAACTTTCAAGCTTTCACTTTGTTCTTTCTTTTAAAATGATAGCTTTTTATGCTGTAGGAGCTATAGTAATTAATATTCCCTCTTGGAGAATTCTGATCTTTTCTCCCTTCTAGGTGTTTTCAAGCACTGAAATTTCAAATTGGCTCTTGCATTTTTACAAAAGAATATATCATAGAATGTGGGTACTGCTGGTTGTATTTGTATTTATTCCCTGTCCCTAGTTGCCGCCTTGAGGAGGTGATGGTGGACTACCTTCTTGAACTTCTACAGTGTCCAAATGCTGTGGGTTGATACACGATGCCCTTAGAAAGGGAATTACAGGATTTATATCCAGCGAGTCTGAAGGAGCGGTGATACATTTCCAAGTCAGGATGGTGAGTAGCCTGGAGGGGAACTTGCAGGTGGTGGTGTTCCCAAGTATCTGCTGCCCATGCCCTTCTTGATGGAAGTGGTTGTGGATTTGGAATGTGCCGTCTGGGGATCTTTGGTGAATTTCTGCAGTGCATCTTGTAGGTAGTACACACTGCTGTTACTGAGCATTGGTGGTGGAGGGAGTGGATGTTTGTGAATGAACCAACAAAGTGGGCCGCTTTGTCCTGGATGGTGTCAAGCTTCTTGAGTTTTACTTATCCAGGTAAGTTGAGAGTATTCCATCACACTCCTGACTTGTGCCTTGTAGATGATGGACTGGCTTTGGGGAGTCAGGAGATGAGTAACTCGATACTAGAAATCAGTATTTCTAGCTACTGATCTGCTCTTTTCATCACAGTATTTACATGGCTAATCCAGTTAAGTTTCTGGTCAATGTTAACTGCAGGATGTTGCTAATAGGTCATGTCGTTGAATGTCAAGGAAAAATTGTTAGTGATGACCACTGTCTGGCATTTGTGCGGCATGGATGTTACCTACTATTTTCATGTCCAAGCCAGGGTAATGACCAGAGCTGGCACTATTCGGATTTGGACTGCTTCAGTATCTGAGGAATCATGAATGGTGCTGAACATTGTGCAATCATTGGTAAACATCCCCACTTCTGACCTGATAACAGAGGAGGCCATTAATGAAGCAGCTGAAGATGGTTGGACCAAGGACACTCTCCTGACGATCTCCTGCAGAGATATCCTGGAGCTGAAGTGACTGAACTCCACAATTATGACCATCTTCATTTGTGCCAGTTCCAACTACAACCAGCAGAGAGGTTTAGCCTGATTCCCACCAAATCTGGTTTTGCTAGGATTCCTTCGTGCTACACGCAGTCAATTATGGCCTGGATATCATGGGTGGTTACTTTCACCTCACCTCTGAAATTCATCTCTATTTTCCATTTTTGGTCAGGAGCACAGTGTGGGCAGAACCCAGTCTGGGCACCAGTAAGCAGCTTATTGCTAGGCAGGTGTTATGCTGTTGATAGACACGTCCCAACACTTTTCTGCTGATTCAGAACAGAGTGATGGGGCAGTAATTGAGTTGGATTTATCCTGCATTTTGTGTACAGGGCATACCTGGGCAATTTTCCACATTGGTGGATAAATGCTAGGATTGTGTTGAGAGTGTGATGGAGACAAAAGGTAATTGGATAAGTGCCCGAAGAGGAAATTATTTGCAAAGCGTTGTTGAGCAGGAAGTGAGCAGAAACAGTTGAGTTGTCCTTGTATAAACTATCACAGGACATGACGGGCCAAAAGGCCTCCTTCTGAGCTGAAACAGGGAAAGTGCAAGTTGCCATGGTCCCAGAGGACCAGATGGCTGCTCCCTCATTAGACAGAGAGAGAGAGAGAGAGAGAGAGAGAGAGCGAGAATGGATGGGGAGTTTAACCTGAGTGTCACCACACCTGAGGTGAGACGGCAAGGTTGAGAAGGAGGGTCTTCATGTTGAATTGAGTTGTTGCAACTCTCTAAATCACATATCAGCCGTCCAATAACAGATCTGTAATTCCACGATCCAAAATGTTACTGATGAAGCTTGCCACATCATTTCAGTGGAAGGCTGTCCCAGGATTCAAAATTGTAGTCAGTTTATAAATCTGCTTATGTGACTGGATTTACAAAAGGCAGCTCTAAATTAAAATGAGATAATAACATTTAAATTTCAATCATTTCCCTTAACAGTGATCAGAGACAGAAGGCACATATCCCATCTGTCGGGACTGGTGATTGATATATTCTCAGAATCCAATCCTCATTTAAAAGAGTTTGTTTATAAAATGATTATATCTTTTGGGAGACTATTGGACAACCAATATTCTGTTAGCTTGATGTTGTATTCATGAAGCACGCAATTAGAAGGTAAGGGGATTGTGTGTCAGATGGGAAATATAACAAAGAGGGATCCCTGAGTGAGAGACAAAGTATTTATTTAACACTTGGCATCCGGCTAAAATGAGCTGATTTAGTACGAGTTGTTGCAGCTGAGATCGCTGGGTAGGTTGGGCCTGTACGCATTGAGAACACAAGAGGAAACCTTGTCTAAACATATAGGATTCTAAGGGAACTTGACAGGGTAGAAGCAGAAAGGTTGTTTCTCCTTGTGAGAGAGCCAGGACCAGACAGCATCATCTCAGAATAAGGGGTCGCAAATTTAAGGCAAAGATGAGGAGGAATTTCATCTCTAAAAGGATAGTAAATCTATGGAATTCCTTACCACAGAAGGGTACCAAGGTTGGATATATTCAAGGCTGAAACTGACAGATTTTTAATCAATAAGGGAATCAAGGGTTATGGGGAAAAGGCAGGAAAGTGATGTTGAGGATTGTCATGTCAACCATGATCTCACAGCATGGCAGAACAGACTCAATGGGCTGAATAGCCTACTTCTGCTCCAATGTTTTATGGTCTTATGGATCAGCATGGTACTCTTTGAATTATAGACAAAACAGGCAACTTGCAAAGCCTTCTGCACAGTCTAATTATTAAACTCCATCTAAACAAAAACATCCCAAGGTGCACTAGCTAGAAAAAAAATTGATACCGAGCCTTGTAAGGTGATATTAAGGAGATAGCAAGAACTGAAGATGCTGAAGTCTGAGTCAATACAGTGTGGAGCTGGAGGTCAGGCAGCATCAGAGGTGCAGGAGAGTTGACATTTCGGGTTGAGACCCTTCATCAGGACTGGAGCCACCCTTCGTCAGGACTGGAGATGCGGCTGTAGAATGTGGCTCCAGTCCTGATGAAGGGTCTCAACCCGAAATGTCGACTCTCCTTCTCCTTTGAAGGCGATATTAAGGCAAGTGATTAAAAGCTTAGTGAGAGGTCAGGTTTAAGAAACATTAAAAAAAGAAAGCGAGGGAGATCTGGGGATGGAATTTCAGCACCTAAGGATCAGGCACAGATACCAAAAGCTGAGCAAATGGAATTAGGAATAAACCAGAAAACAGCTTTGGTGAAATATGCAAACCTCATTGGTGGAAAAATCAAGATGCCTCAGGACAGGATGTTTAGGGAAGCTTAACATTTCAAAGATTTGTGGCTGGAGGAGTTTACAGTGATAGGAAGGGGTGGAGTCACAGAGATAATTGGAAACAAGGATGAGTAACTTAAATCGAGGCTCTACTGAATCAAGGGCCAGTGTCACTCAGTGGGCAGAGGGGTGATGGGTAAATGAGACCTGGTTCAAATTACAATTCAGGCTGTGTTAATGTCTGGATAAATATATTGTTAAGCTTATTACTGTCTTTATTCACAGTTAAGAAGATGCATGTCATGGTTATTGTCTGAGCACATATATTGGCAGTGTTAGGGCGGCAATGAACATAACAATATAAGAACTAGGAGCAGGAATAGGCCGTCCTGCCCTTCGAGCTTGCTCCCCCATTCAATAAGATCATGGCTGATCTTTTCGTGGACTCAGATCCACTTACCCGCGCTCTCACCGTATCCCTTAATTCTTTTATTGTTCAAAAAAAATCTACATCAGCTTTAAAAACGTTTACTGAAGTAGCGTCAACTACTTTACTGGGCAAGGAATTCCATAGATTAACAACCCTCTGGGTGAAGAAGTTCCTTGTTCAATTCAGTCCTAAATCTGCTACCTCTAATCTTGAGGCTATGCCCTCTTGTCCTAGCAACGGCCTATTGATACTTCCACTGGACTATTAATCTAAAGATCCAGGTAATGACCTGGGGACCCCAGATTGAATCCCATTATGGGAAACTGAGTTCAAAAAAAATTATAGGAATTGGAATTCTACGAGGACTAATAGCCATTGTCCTTTCTGAGGAAAAACCTATCTGGTTCACTCATGTCTTTCAGGGAAGGAATCTGCTATCCTTACCTGGTCTGACCTACATGTGTCCCCAGGCCAACAACAATGTAGTTGACTCTTAACTGCCCTCTGAGTAATTAGGGATGGGCCATAAATGTACAGCCAGCGACGCCTATATCCCATGTATAAATTTTTAGAAAGCATATATCGAGAACACTAGCAGCTTCCATGGTACAAGGGAAGTATGGTAACTCTGTGCCTGGATCCAAATCCCACCTGCATGATTGAATTGACAGTAAACTCAATTCCCATGAAAAAGTATGTCTCGAATTATATTTTACTAGCAGGATGTATATTCAAATTGACAGGCTGACTGTCTTAGAATACCCTTAAGCTGGTTGAGGTGGGCAATGGGGAACTATCCCAAAGTCATTTGAATGGTTATGTCTAGAGGAGCAATGGTTCAGGTGAGGGTTTCAGGGGTTTAATCGGGTGATGTTACTGAGCTGGAAATAAGCTGTTTTAGGAACAGCATGCATATATGGTCTCACCAAGGTTCGATACGATTACATAAAACATCTTATTCCTTGACTCAATCTTCTTGCAATAAGAGTTAACATATCATTCAACATCTTAACTGCAGTTTGTGCCTGCCTGTTAGCTTTCAGTGATTTATGTATAAGGACACCAATATTTCCCATTCTCTCATCATTTAAGAGATTGTCTGCAGCTTCATTCCTCCAACCTAAATGGATACTCTGATCTACATTGCATTCCCTCCTTCATGCTCTTGCCCATCACTACCTCTGTCTAAATCCCCCAAAGTCTCTTTGCAGGTCATCATAGCACATATTCCCACATTGTTTTGTGCCATGTGCAATTTTGGACATAAGGCATTTGGTCCGCACATCCAAACCATTGATGTGGATTGTGAAAAACTGGGGCCCAAGTACTGATCTATGCAGTACCCCGACTGGTAACTGGCTGCCAATGTCACAATGGTCCATTTATTTTTTTTTTCATTCATGGGATGCAGGGCATCACTGGCTAGGCAGCATTTATTGCCCATCCCTAATTGCCCAGAGGGCAGGTAAGAATCAACCACATTACTGTGGATCTGGAGTCACATGTAGGCCAGACCAGGTAAGGATGGCAGTTTCCCTCTGTAAAGGACATTAGCGAGGCAGATGGGTTTTCTCCCCCTGACAATCAACAATGGATTCACAGTCATTCTTAGATCCCTAATTCCACGTATTTATTGAATTCAAATTTCACCATCTGCCATGGCAGGATTTGAACCCGGGTCCTGAGAACAATATCCGGGTCTCTGGATTAACAGTCCAAGGATAATACCATGAGGCCATTGCCTTCTACTTCTTGTTTCTTCCCATTAGCCAATCACCAATCCATGCCAATATATTACCCCTATCCTGTGTGCCCTCAGTTTGTTTACCAACCTCCTATGTAGGACTTTACCAAAAGGCCTCTAAAAATGCAAATATACCATGTCTACTAGCTGCCCCTTATCTGCTCCTCCCAGAAATTGACTATATTCACGAACATTGATGAAGAAAGGAAGAAAAGGGTGGAAAATCGGTAATAGTTTTCAAGAATGGTAGGGTCAGGGTTGGTATTTTCAGGCAAGAGGTGACAGCAGCACATTTGAAGAAGTGGGGTTAAAAAAGAATCATTAACAATGTTGATTAACAAAGGGACCTGGATGGGAAGTTGCTCATCTAGCAGTTTGGAAGAAATAAGGTTGAGGGTGGTGGAGGTTGATCTCATGGACTAGATGAGTTCAGAAAAAAACAAGAGAGAAGACAGGAGGGAATCTAAAGAAAGGCATGATTTCAAGGTAGGGAGGGTTTTAATCATTGCTTAGTAATGTGAGCCAGGGGAGCTGTGGAAGGGAAGCAGCAGGGGCAACTGAATCAATGGTTTCAGTCTTAGAAAAATAGATGCCCATGAGTCATGGCATTTGGTATTGGGGTTGACAGTGGAAAGCATGGGAAATGGAATTTTCGGAAGGTGAATTTCAGTGCCGAAAAGGAACCTGTGTTTATCTTTTACCTTCCAAATGATGATTCAGGGATTGTAAGCAGTGTCAGACAACAGGCCTGATATGGTCTCGTTAGATTTAGTGATGGATGGCTATACATCCTTTCAATTTATGTCCTAAAAATTGAATTTGATATGTCTCCATGACTTTCCTCAATTGGTTATTTTAATGGAGACATTAGCCCTTTGAAGTTAAGTCTGCTCTTGAAGGAGTGGATGAAAGAAGGTTAAACATGCTTGTAGGATTATGGCAAGATGATGGGATTTGTACTGAAAACCACAAATCCAGGTGATCACTGTGGGCTAGGCAATGGAGAGAGAGCAAGCTAACGTTTTGAGTCTAGACGACTCTTCATCAGACTTTTCATAGGATTGTATGTCTGTTAGACGCCGAAAGATCATGTTATGAGGAGGACATTGGTTTGGGTAGCACCAGGAAAGATAACAAGAGAAAGGTGGATAGACATGATCCGACAGAATCCTGAGCAAAAGAGCCTCCAGAATGAGAAATGCCTAAGAGTAGGGGAAACAGAAAAGGGTCCTCATGATTGCACATAGTGGGAAAAGTAAGACAGAAGGACAAAGGGGGAGGTTAATGCCACTGCTGAACTAACTGATAGGATTGATATAAGCCCCATTTCAGTGAATGGTTAGTGCATGATGTGCTGTAGAGTTGTGCTGAGTATCATTGTGTACCTTCAGTACATCACTTTAATGCCATCTTTAAGCTAATTATTAGTTCTGGACAGAACTTTTTCAATAACCATTTGTAAATAATATTTATTAACTTAAAGAATAACTTCTAGCTTTGATCTCCAATTTTGAGTCAGGAAGGATTCATTCCAAATGGTTTTGAAATTATTGGGAAGAAACGGATGTCAAAAATCACGCTTGCAAATATACAATTATTTGTTGTTATGCTTTACACGGACTTGACGAGACCCCAGTCTGTTTCCATTAAAAATGCCAAAAGAATGAATTTTCCCAATTTAATCCAACCACGTTTGGAGTATATTTCAATCCGTCTTTTCCCTGGTCTGTCAAGACTTTGGAGTTCGGTTTTGTCTGATGATTAGGAATTCAAAGCACTGTGTGGCTGAATACATCTGTTGGTGTGGACCTAAAGTATACAGGCCAGGATGTTCTTAGCTTTGAATTTTGCTATGTTCTCTAATCTCAATCAAGGCAACATAGTAATTCCTTCAGGGAAATGCATGGCAGATGTGGCATAATATGGCACAAATGTGAGGTTATTCATTTTGGTACGCATAAACAGGACGGCAGATTATTATCTGCATGGCTATAGATTCTCAGGGGGAAATGTGCAATGAGACCTGAATGTCCTTATTCGCTGAAGGTAGTCAGGTAGATGCAGCAGGCAGTAAAGAAGGCAAATGGAATGTTGGCCTCAGTAGTGAGCGGATTCGAGTACAGAAACAAAGATGCCTTGCTGCAATTGGACAGGATCTTGATTCGATCACACGCGGAATATTATAAGCAGGTTTGAGGAAGGATGATCTTACTATTGAGAGGGTGCAGCGAAGGTTTACCAGGCTGAGTCCTGGAATGGCGGAACTGATGATGAGGAGAGGTTGAATCAGTTAGAATTGTATTCAGAAGAATGATGGGGGATGAGGGGGGGATCTCATAGAAACCTATAAAATTCTAACAGGACTGGATAGGGTAAATGCAAGAAGGATGTTGCCAGTGGTGAGGGAATCCAGAACAAGGGGTCACAGTCTATGAACACAGGGTAAGCCATTTAGGTTGAGAATGTGGAGAAATTTCTACACCCAGAGAGCGGCGAGCCTGTGGAATTCACTACCACAGAAAGCAGTCAAGGCCAAGGCATTGTATGATTTCAAGAAGGAGTTGGATATAACACTTGGGGCTAAAGGGATCAAAGGATATGGGGGAAGAGTAGGAACTGGCTATTGAGTTGGATGATCAGCCATGCATATAACAAATGGCAAAGCAAGCTTGAAAGGCCAAATGGCTTACCCCTTCTCCTATTTTCTATGTTTCTAGGTAAGGATGGAGAACAACTAACCACTGAATGTTTCTTTGGTTCAACAGTTAGCAGCTCCTTCTGCAGCATTGATTTGAAAGGACAAGGCAACAGGTGCTTGTAAACTCCAGCCCTTCCAAAATCTGCTCCAACTCACACTCAGTCCCAACTTAGAAATATATCAGCCATCCCTTCATCGCAGCTGGGTCAATATCTTTGAATGTCCTAGATAATAGCATTGCAGGAACACCTTCAACACACAACCTGCAGTGGTTCAAGAAGGTCCAAAGCCATCTCTCAAGGGCAACCTGGGATGGACACTAAATTTACACCTTGCCAGTAACACTAAATAAATTCTTAGATAAATCCTGATTTATCCAGACCTTATTTTACAGTGGTTGTTTGAATATTCAGCTGAAATTTCAATTTCTCTAATTTAAAAGATTGCAGAAACCTTGCCAGTCAGCTCAGAAAGTCTCTTGTCACTAGGATCATCTCAATTGTTATAAAAAAGTATACTGTTGAAGGCTTTATCAGGACAGATACGAGAATGTCAAATTTTAAAGGAAGCAACAATTTATAAAGACAGATTGCATCAAACTGTGCACACATTTAGCTGTTCACAATAGACAGACTGTTAAAAGGATTCAAGCAGTCCGCGCTTGCGAAACGTAGAACACAAGGTATAATATGAAAAGTAATTCTGTGACTAGACAGCATTTGCCGAATAATCCCAAGAATGCAAAGAATTATGCTAACAATCAATTTAAAATTATCTTCTGGGCTTGCATTGTGACTCATGCACACTTAATAGATCTTACATAGAACATAGAACTGTACAGCACAGTACAGGCCCTTCAGCCCACAATGTTCTGCCCAACTTTTACCCTAAACCTAAGGTCTATTTTCATATACTTATTTTCATATGTTCTATTTTACATTTATTCATATGTAGGAACCTGTCCTCTGGATTATAAAGGAATATTGCCAGGTTTTGCATGTTTGTTGAAACAAAAAAAAAAGCATCAGAGACTATGGTTCCCTGGTGCATTCTCCATGGCAAGATTTTCACCAATCATAGTCAGCTTGCCAACCAACCATTACACTTTTCCAGAGATAGTAAGAACTGCCGATGCTGGAGATGGAGATAACACAGTGTGGAGCTGAAGGAACACAGCAGGCCAGGCAGCATCAGAGCAGCAGGAAAGTTGATTTTTCTGAAGAAGGGCCCCGACCTGAAACGTCAACTTTCCTGCTCCTCTGATGCTGCCTGGCCTGCTGTGTTCATCCAGCACACTTCTCCATTTGTCCTGATGAGTGCATGAAGAAGGGGTTTGGCAGCTTATCTGTTTCCTCACAACAATCAAAGTTCTGGACTGACATGTTGATTGGGTTTAGCTCTGACTTTAGCAGCACCATTTTTCGGTTTCTGTGTTTTAATTTAAAAGTGCAGGAATTTTTTTTACGCATTCATAGATTGTGGGTATCCCTGGGTGGGCTTACCGTTCTAACCTTTTTGTGTCCTCTTGTTTCAAGGCCAGAGGGCATCAGGACACATGAGAAATTACAACTGTGATGTCTCAATTACAACTGTGATGTCTCATCCACTCCCTCAGTCACTGACTGAGCACATCCTCTTGTCCAGTGGCTTGTCACACAATACCGCTACATTCACTTCCTCATTCCTAACACCCTTGTTCCTTTATCCACAACAATTTCAGAATCAGCCTTTTCCTGCTGTTAGAACACTGTCCGTTGATAGACATAACTATTTGATGTGTTCTGTTACATATCCATTTGTTGTTATTTTCTCTGTCCTACTATAAACATGTGGTCTCTCTCTGTTCTCTATTACACACCATGCATATCTACTTTAACCTGAATGCATTAGGCAAGACAACACAGTCACATATTTCCACAACAATTCCACTTGTGCATGCCTTGATATTAGAGACTTTCTCCAGCCATTATTGTGACAGACGTCATCAGTGAGTTTAACCTCATCTTAGAGTCATGGAGTTATAGAGATGCACAGCACAAAAGCAGAGCCTTTGGTCCAACTTGTCCATGCCACGTCCATGTCCATATCCTAAATTAATCTAGTCCCATTTGCCAGCATTTGGCCCATATCCTTGCAAACCTTTCCTATTCATATACCCATCCAGATGCCTTTTAAATGTTGTAATTGTACCAGCCTCCACCACTTCCTCTGGCAGCTCACTCCACCCTCTGTGTGAAAAAGTCTTAGTCTCAGCTCATTGGGAATGGTATAAACGATTATGGTCAATACAAGCTGGCAACTTAGCACAGCTTGATGTCTTTTAACAGCTTTGTGTATTTGTCACATGAAAATGTTGCCAATCTTTAATAGAAATCTCCAGAGGCAGTGAATGTGCCAGTCTCTGAGCAGTTTTGAACGAATTGCTGTAATCATGCTGGATGGAGGGGGCTGAGTTAGAATGACAGGATGAAGGAAAAGAGGGATGATAGAAAAAAGGAGATTGATACTGTTCATTTATTGTCACTCTCATTCATTGTTATTTTGCTACCTAAAAATTAAAAAGTAAAGAATGTTTTTGATGTCTCAAAATATTTTAATATCCATTAAGTACTTTTACATTGTTGTGAAATAGCAGCCAATTTGACCATTGTAGGATCCCAAAAACAGCAATGAGGTAATGGTTAGACAATATTTTTTGCTCTGATGTTGATTGAGGGACAAATATTGACCAGGACTACAGGGAGAACCCCCTTCTCTTTAACTTTGTGTCATAGGATCGTTTACGTGTAACTGGGAGGGCAGACAGCTTAATATTGCAGCTGAAAGATGACCCTTCTGACAGTGCTATACTCCCTCAGTGATGCATGTCAGTGTTTGTGCTCAGGTGTCTTAAAGAGAATGTGAGCTTGTAATAACTCAGAGGAGATGGTGTTATCCACCACATGTTTCTCACTCAAACTCCCTTGTGAGTTACGTGTCTGCTTTAGACCTGCAGGACATTGAAATTTGATCTCTGAGCTTCTCCACTCGTCTGTCTGAATTTACTATTTGTATTCTTCAATAATAAATGCAAAATCTTGCAGATGTTTGAATTCTGGAATGAAAAATGGAAGCGCAGGAGAAACCCAGCATCAGTGGAGAGTGAAACAGAGTTAACATTTCGAGTCCAATATGACTCTGCGCAACTGAAGAAAAAGAAAAGTCAAAACCGAAAGAACTGCGGATGTTGTACATCAGAAATAAAAACAGAAATTACTGGAAAAGTTCAGCAGGTCTGGCAGAGAAATCAATATTAACTCTTCAGGTTCAGTCACCCTCATTGACCCTTCCTCATTCTCAGGAGCATCATTCTGAGGAAGGGTCACTGGGCCTGAAATGTTAACTTTGATTTCTCTCCACAGATGCTGCCAGACCTGCTGAGCCTTTCTAGTAATTTTTGTTTTTGATGTTTAGGGAGAAAAGTCAGATTTGACTCAAAACATTAACATTGTTTCTTTCTCCACAAATGCTGCCAGACCGCTCAGCTTCTGCCGCAGTTTCTGCTTTTATTTGTATTCTTTAGTTGTCTATTTCTGTGTCAGATTTCTCTGTCAATGTTCTTATATCATGTATCTTTATAACTGTCAACGTCAGAGTATTTTCTCAGTGCAGCTATGCTGGTGAGGATTTTACAAATATTGGTTTGTTATAATCCTGTACTTCCTCCGGGAAATACCCTCCATCAACGTCCAAGAGAAATCCTCTTACAGCTAAAGACTGTGTCCCATAGAAACCTCCATCTTGCTGAATGTTCCACATCAGCAATTTATATGTTATACGTGTAAAATAAAACTAGGTCATCCAAACATGTCGAACGGGAAACCTCAGACATCTTTTAAGCTGTATCATTTTACATATCAGGAACTGGGTTTGGTGAGGTTCTATTTCAAGGCAGCATACCTGAGCAATGAAGGTAAACTGGAGAGATGAATTACAACAGAAGAGTAAGCAGGGCTAGATATTAGACTACCAGAAAGATATATTTTTGTGGAGAGTGAGTGTCTATGAGGAAGATCCTGAAAATATTACCTGTTCTTTCTCTGAATAACATTAAACTTGGTGTTGGATATTTAAGGAGTGAATAAGAGGAAGGAAGTATTTATTACAAACAGAAATTGCTGGCAAAACTCAGATCTGGCTCTGAAGAAGGGTCACTGGACACAAAACATTAACTCTGATTTCTCTCCACAGATGCTGCCAGACCTGCTGAGCTTTTCCAGCAACTTCTGATTTTGTTTCTGATTGCCGGCATCCGCAGTACATTCATTTCTTTGTTAAGTAATTATCACTTTTAGAGTCATAGAGCTGCCCAGCATGAAAATAGACCCTTTGGTCCAATTCGTCCATACTGACCAGATATCCTAACTTAACCTAGTCCCATTTGCCAGCATATGGCCCATATCCCTCTCAACCCTTCCTATCCATATACCCATCCAAATATCTTTTAAATGTTGTAATTGTACCAGCCTCCACCACTTCGTCTAGCAGCTCATTCCAGGCTTGCATCACCCTCTGCATGAAAAAGTTAGCCTTTAGGTCCCTTTTAAATCATTCCCCTCTCACCTTAAACCTATGCCCTCTAGTTTTGGACTCACCTCCCCTGGGGAAACGGCCTTGGCTATTCACCCTATCCATGCCCCTCATGATTTTATAAACCTCTGTAAGGATGCATCCACCCCCCACTTCAACATCCGACACTGCAGGGAAAATAGCCCCAGCCTATTCAGCCTCTCCCTATAGCTCAAACCCTCCAACCCTGGCAACATCTTTGTAAACCTACCTGAATCCTTTCAAGTTTCACAATATCCTGACTACAACCTGGTGTGGTGTGACTTCTGACTTTGTCCACACCAGTCCGACACTGGCACCTCCACACTATAGCAGGGAGACCAGAATTGAACGCAGTATTCCAAAAGTGGCCCAACCAATGTCCTGTACAGCTGCAACATGATCTCCTAATTCCCATACTCAATGCACTGACCAGAGGTAATCTTCTCCAATTAAATAGGAAATTCAGACTCTAAACGTGTCAGCTATTGGGTCTAATGTTCGGAGAGGCTAAAACTGATAAAAATAAGACAAATCTCTAAACATCTTAAACTGCCTAACCTTCAGAAAGGATAAAATAGAGAACATTACCATCAACCGCACACCACACATTGTCTGGTGTTTGAACAAAAATTGACAGTTGCATCAACCCATTTCACTTTCCCTCACACCTGACTATTCTGTCTGACCTGATCCTTCAGGGATCTTCAATCTGACAGTTGTTGTGATCCTCGAGACCTGCATCAGTTTTTCAACACCAGGAGTGTTTCTTTTAACATTCACCCTCGGAGTAAATACACATTCTTTTATGTAGCAGATCCCACATTTTATACACCAATTCATGACTTACTAGAAAGATATTCATTTGTCAACCAATTCAGTCAGTGCAGATAAGGAGGCACCTCTTCTCTGACCTTATCAATTCCATTTTTCATTCTCTCAACCAAAGGGTCAACCAAAGGAAAAGGCATGCCAATGGAAGGCACAGACCCATGGGAGAATGGCTTCTAATGTGTCTTTCAGCGTCTCAAGACACCTCAATACACTTACAGGATTAATGGTGATAATTTATATACAGTGAAATCATGCAAACAGTAATATAATAAAGAACATATTATCTGTTCTAGCGATATTTCAGCTAAACATTAGCTAGAAAACTGAGGATAAAGCTGTAGACATTTTTTGACCATTGCTATATAGTCCACTCCTTTGAGAGCACCAATCAGTGACCTCTATCACTCAAAGGTCAAGGGCGACGGAGAGATGGGATCACCACCAACTGCTCGCTTTCCTCCAGGTCACATGTCATGTTGAATTGAAAGTTTACCACCATTTCTTTATTGCTGTTGGGTCAAAATCCCGGAACTCTCTTCCTAAAACCACTTTAATGCAAGATGAACTGCAACGTTTCAAAAAGGTGGCTCACCACCACCTCCTTAAGTGCAACTAAGCATGGAAAGTATATGCTGGCCCAGCCTACATACCCACATCTGCTGAATGGGTAAGAGAAAGCAGTGGCTCCTTTGATAACACAGCACTGGAAGCCTCAGCCTTGCTTTTGCATTGCAATGTCTGAAGTGAGCCAGTAACTTTTTGACACAGAGGTGAGATCAGTATCTGGTATCTGTCACGTCTGGGTCACTGCTTCAGAACTGCAACTTCACAACAATGCCAGCTGTATAATGCAGTTTGTTAGTAAGATCACTCAAAAATATCATCAAGGAGGTCGCTTTGGCTTTGATCTAGGTTGTAATGCTTTATATATAGAGCTCGCTGGCCAGTGGGCGATGAAGAGCTTGTAACATAACTGGTACAGAAACAGAAATTGCTGGCAAAGGTCAGCAGGTCTGGCTGCAGAGAAATCAAAGATAACATTTCAGGTCCAGTGACCCTTCCTCCGAACTGATAACAGCTAGGAAAATGTTGGTTTTTAAGCCTGCTATAGCTGGCAATTGCTCCTTATCATTCTACGTGTATACTACTCTCAGTTGGGTATTTTTTAAAATTCATTTATGGATGTGAGTCGCCACTGGGCCAGCATTTATTGCCCATCCCATTGTCTTGGAGAAGTTGGTGCCTTTTTAAGTTGCTGCAAATTTGAATGTAGGGACACCCACAGCGCTGTTATGCAAGGATCTCCAGGATTTTGATCCAGTGACAGCAAAGGAATGGTAATGTATTTTCACATAAAGATGGTGTGAGTTTGGAAGGTGTTGTCAAAAGAGCCTTGGTGAATTTCTGCAGTGAATCTTGTAGAAGGCACACACTGAGCGTTGGTGGTGAAGGGAGTGGGTCTTGTAAGTAGTGGACAGACTGCCAATCAAGTGAGTTGATTATCCTGGAGAATGACAAGCCTGTACAGTCAGCACCATTACTGTTTCTTTTATCTAATGTTGTGAAGGGAAGCTTACGCTCTGTATTCACTCACTCTTATTCCATGCCATCACATTGCTGCTTTTTGTTCACTGTTAAAAATAAGCTTGTGATGCCCAGGAATGGTGTACTGTTACCTTTCAGGCTTTTTGAACTTACCCCTGATTTTAACACATATTATTTTATTGTTACTCAGGGTGCATTAAGGTTCAGGTTAGCCCCAGCAATAGCAATTTACAATGCACAATGACAGTAGTACTTGAACCTAGTCAATAGGAAAATTTGAAACAGGAGTAAGTTAATGAAATCTGTGTCAAGCCAGGATCGGAAAAGAAGTGTGAGCATCTGATTCATTGTTTGTTCAGTAAGCTGCTATCGGGATTGGTTAGCTCAGTCGGCTGGATGGCTGAATTATAATTTAAAGCAACTCTGACACTGCAGCTTCAATTCCCACCCCAGCTGAAATTACCCTGAATGTCTCAACATCAACTGAGGTGTGGTGACCCTCAGGTTAAAGTTACCACTCTGTAATGAGAGAGTAGGACTGTCGTGACTTTTTTTTTAAAACAAATTCAGTGTTCACCATTACAGATTCTCCGATTTGGCTAGGGAAAGGAAATAAAAGGCTGGCATTTATCCACCTCCTTGTACATCCCCAGGACATCTCAAAGTGCTTTACAGCTGACGACGCACAGTGAAACCTCACACACCAGTCTTCGCTTTGTGCAACTTTGCTTACTGTCTGAAACATCCCATATACCATTTCCCCTATGGGACATCCGAGGTTTGTTTAACAGAACACAAAAGGAATGTGGAGAAAAAGCTAAGAAACAAAAAATGCCTCAATTAGTGTAAAATAAATTAAGATGTGAGGCTCTGTACTGTTGCTCCTTGAGTCAAAAGTGTGTGTGTGTGTGTGTGTATGTGCGTGTGTGTGAGAGAGAAAGAGAGAGTGAGAGAGAGAAGACATGCATGTGTGTGTGTATGTATGTGTAAGAAAGACAGTGAGAGTGTTTGTGTATGTGTATGAGAGGGAGGGTGAGGGTGTGTGTGTGCGA
>JAHRHZ010000028.1:31703491-31728436 GCA_024137785.1 Ginglymostoma cirratum | reverse complement strand
CGATGAGGATGTTTGTGTATGTGTATGAGAGGGAGGGTGAGGGTGTGCGCATTGTATGACATGTTGCTGCCTGGATTATTTGCACATGGGTATTCATTGTGGTTACAATCATTGAATTCTGCTGGAGAACAGGGTAAATAAGGGTAGATGAGACAAATTATATATAATTATCATTTTATTAAACAATTTTTCCAGCTGGATATCATATGTAATTAAACATTGATTATTTTTATTTTCTACAGTGTACTGTACATATCTATTTGTGGATAGTTATAATCTAAGGAAATGACTGCCATTATAAGATACGTTCGCTGCTTGCAAGTTTGCCTTTTAAAAAGACTTCCAAGAACATAACCCTCACTGATAGTGGGATTTTAACTTTGAGGCTTTAACTTTGTCGTGTTTATGTACAGAACTCGCTGGCCAGTGGCTGATGCAGAGCTGGGAGTGGAAATCAGATGTCCCTGCTCCTCATCAGTCTACCTAAGCGCCAGTCTCAAGCGAGTTTGGTTTATCATCTGTTAATGGATGCGGGTATTGCTGGTCGGACAATGATGTTGTAGTGAGGGAATTGAGCAAGGGTGAGGTACAGCTCTAGTGTTTACCGCATTGAACATCAGTGAAGAGAACGTCCCTCTGCTTTCCCCTAGTATACTGCCCACCTTCACCCTCCCAACCCCCAGATCAATGCAAATGTTTGTCAACCATGTCCACCTCAAGCCGCCCATTTCATATACTTGAATAGAGCACAGGCCACGGAGAACCCACCTGGACATATGACAGCTGTTTGTAGGATCTTGCTTTGTGGTGGTGGCTGTATTTTCCGATATAACTGAACGTTACATGGGAAGATTAATGTGGAAATGGGTGTACGTTTTAAATGGGGTGGGGGCTCGGCTATAGGACACATGGTGGGGGAAGTGGGGGATCATGGGTAGCATAGGATGTAACAAACTGCTCAGCCCTCAGCACCATGACATATTCATGACTTCACTGAGTTTTAAAATGTCACCGTGACACCTAATGCCATTTAAATCCAAAGTCAAGACAGTCTCCGTGATGGTGACCATGACAACTATTACCACGTGCTGCAAAAACTCAAACAGTTCACGAATGTCCTTTAGGGAAGGAAATCTGCCATTCTTACCTGGTCTAGCCTATATGTGACTCCAGACCCACAGCAATGTGATTGCCTCTCAGTCGCCCTCTGAATGCCCTGAGCAAGCCGCTCAGTTCGAAAGGAGATGGGCACGAAATGTTAGGTTTACCAATGCACCCATGAAAGCACTTTTATAAATTATGCAGAAATTGCATGTTTGGTTGAGACTTGATCTAGCATTGATTCACGGGTGGCACTTCAGATTAAGAATATGCCACAAAAGTCATTTAAATCTTCACAATGCTGGCCAGATTAGGATGACATGAACTTTGTTATTTGCAAGTGTTGCACCAAATGCATTGCCAGATTTTCACCCTGGTGTAACTTCAGAAATTAACTTCACTTCTGGAGAAGGTGAGATTTGAACCCAGGCCCCCTAGAATCAGGGGCACAGACACTACCACTCCCCTACTAGAGCCTCTTGTAGCAGCTGCATTAGGACCATGTTAGATTATGGAGCTAAATGTGTTGGTTAAAAAGGAAAGTGGATGTAAGCTGTGTGGAACAGTAAAGACCAGTTGGGCTGAATGGCCTGTTCCTCTGCTGTAATTTTCAGGCAAGTATGTTCAATTCACACCCAATGGCACAACATGAATATATCTTTCTCTGCCAGGGTGGATTGGTTCTCATGCATACACCTTTGGAAAATCTCAGGGAAAATGTGGAGTGGTTGGCATGGATGAAGGGGTACAGAATGTTTCCTGGGGGCAGTCAGGAAATGCCCTTGATTTCCCTCATCGTCAATCTGTCTGTTCTCTGTTTATCAATGATAATCACTGACTTCAAATGTATTACTGGGATTGCATTGTTTAATGCATCACGATACTTAAAACTCCAAATTATTTCAGAATTTAAAGACCTAGGAGGCATCTATCAATCTGGTGTCAGTCGCAAATATTTCTTGAAGCAAAATTTCTCTTTGCTGACACTCAGGGTGTGATGATGTCATCACCATGCACTACACGTCAACACTGGTGCCTTCAACAAGGTGGACAAGCCATCCTGTCTGATAGAGAAAGAGTGAGAGAGAGAAAGAAAGAGAGAGGGGAGGGAGAGAGTGGAGATGAGACTCTGGTAGAAGAAAGCAAACAATAAGAGAGATAGAGCGGCAGAGAGGGAAGAGAGGGATTGCAAATCTTTGGGAGAGACGGACAGCAAGAGAAGGACAAAAAGAAGAGGAGAGAGTGTGATGGGGAAGCATGAGAGAAAGAGGGGATACGAGAGAGAATGGGTGAGAGACACAGAGAGAGAGAAGGAAGAATTGGAGTGAGAATGACAGGGGCAGAAAGAAAGCAAGAGAGAATGAGATAAGGTGGAGAGAGTGAAAGGTTGAGAAAATGAGTGGAAGAAGAATGAGGAAGACAGTGAGAGAGTGTGAGTGAGAGAGAGAGTGAGAGAAGACTGGTTGCTCCACAGAACAGGACAGGTGCTGAAGCAGCTGCTGTACACTGCTGACACTGTGGAAACTGGTCCTGCCTTTTCAACCCACTGTTTATTGCAGGCAAAAGCAGACATATACACTGGACAGCAACAGGGGCCTTTCAATATAAGCACACTCCCAGCAAATGCTTCACTTCTGTGCTTGCTGCCTTGATGCTCCCTGATACAGTACACTGCAGCTTATCCCAGCAGTAGATCAGTGACACTAATACAAGGCTTCTGCTTTTGATATGCATTAACAAGAAAATCAGATCTGTTCATTAATAGCACTGAAATGAAAAGATAATCGTACCTTTTTTTCTGCCAAGAATTCCAGCAGCTCTCACATCACCTTGAAACAGATTAACAGCCCTTCTGGGTGTTTTTCCCTCTGATTTCTCCCTTTGCTGAAATGTTATTCAGAGCCCTTTGCATGTGTTCCACCAGCACTGCAGCATTTGCACTAGAATGTGCTCCTCCTCTTCCAGTAAACGTAGCAGCTCTTGGGAGCTTTCCATTTGTTCAGCTCCAGGGCCACTGAGAGGAGCCCTTCGTACATGATTCATGTATTGACAGTTTCCCCAGCATTTTGCTTCTCTCTCTCTCTCTCTCTGTCTCACACACTCTGTCTTTCTCTCTCGCACTCTCATGCACTCTCACACACAATTCCCTTCCCTTTTCAACACATCATGTCTTTCTCACATTTTGTCCCACCCTCAGTTCCTCTCTCACACATACCCTCTCTCCTTTTTACACTCTCTCTAACGACATCTCCTATTTTTTAAACCCACTCACTCTCACTCACTCCCTTGTACTCTCACACAAGTCCGCTTTTTCACACACTGCGTCTCACATTTTGTCTCACTCAATCCCTCTTTCACAGTCTTCTCGCACACTCCCTCTCTCCCTCACGCTCCTTTCTCACACTCTCCCTCTCCCTCTCTGTCACATTCACTCTCCCTCTCACACCCCTTCTCTTTCACTCTCCCTCTCTCCGACACTCCGTCTCTTTCACTTCCTCTCTTTCTCACACTCCCCCATCTCAGACTCCCTCTCTCTTGCACTCCTCTCACACTCCCTATTTCTGACACTCCTCTCTCTCAAACATCAATACTCTCACAGTCTCTCTCACTCCCTGTCTCACATACTCCCTCTCCCTTGCCTTCTTCTCTCTTGCCTTCCTCTTTTACACTCATCTCTCTCACTCCCTCTCTGCCTCTCACACTCTCTCTCACTCACACTCTCTTTCACACATTCCTCTTTCTCACACACACTCCTTCCCTTATACTCCCTCGCTCTCTCACACTCTCTCTCTCACACTCCCCCTCTCCCTCACACCCCTTCTCTTTTGCACTCCCCTTCTCTCTCACACTCCCTCTCTTTCGCACTTCCTCTCTCTCGCTGCCACTCTTTCTCACTGCCCTTTTCTCTCTCACACTCCCCCCTCTCTCGCACTCTCTCTGACTCTCACACTCCCTATTTCTGACACTCACTGTCTCTCTCAAACATCATTATACTCTCACACACTCTCTCTCACACACTCTCCCAATCTCTCACACTCTCTCTCTCTCATTCTTTCTTTTACACACCAGTATTCTCTCACACTCACTCTCTCTCAAATGTCGTCTCTATTTTTTACACCTTCATTCTCTCTCAGACATACACTTTCCCATTTCTGTTGCATACACATGCCTAATATGACAACTTGTCAAGACTGCCCTGAGGTCCCATAATCTCAGGGAAATTTAGTGAGCCAAACTGAATTAAATGAAAAAAGCATACTTAAATAATGGTGTTATTTTGTTTATTAATTGGTTACATAAACCTTGGGAATGGGGGAATATGGTAAAGCTGCACTCTGCTCTATTGGGGAGTTATGAGAAAAGTTTCTCCAATAATGAATCATAGAATCCCTACAGTGTGGAAACAGGCCCTTCAGCCCAACAAGCCGACACTGACCCTCAGAGAATTCCGTCCACATCCATCCCCCTAATCTACACATCCCTGAACACTACAGGCAATTTAGCATGGCCAATCCACCTAACCTGCATGTCTTTAGACTGTGGGAGGAAACTGGAGCGGCCAGGGAAAACTCATGCAGGCATGGGGAAGAACGTGCAAACTCCACACAGACAGTCAGCTGGGGGGGGGGAAATTGAATCCAAGTCTCTGGTGCTGTGAAGCAACAGTGCTAGCCCCTGAGCCATCATGCCGCAATGATTGGCCACACTTGGGCATGTGTTAGTGCAATACATGATAGAAAGACGGTGATAAGGCTGGAATAGAATTGTTTTTTGTACACTTTCTTTGAGAAACAAAGGACAAAAAAAAATTGTGACAACCTTCATGAAATTTCTGGAGTTGACTTGTGAAGAAGTTTAAGTGTTTTGAAACAACATTGTGTGTTACAACACACAGGTAAGGTCAGAAGTCACACGACACCAGGTTATAGTCCAACAGGTTTATTTGAAATCGCAAGCTTTCACAGCGCTGCCCCTTCATCAGGTGAAGTGCAGACAGACACAAAGGCACAGAATTTACAGCAGAGAGGTCAAAAGATCAAATGAATGGTGTGAGTGGAGTTTCAACAAGTTGAATAGTAAATCTCTGCAGATGATCAAATGTCGGACTGTGTCAGCAAAATGTTAACAGCTGAATAGTAAGTGTAGGGATGACCTATAATCCAATTAATTGAAGCAGAGAGATAATGATAAAAAATTTAAAATAATGTGGTAAGGGTCCAGAACTGCAAAGGTTGTGGGCCCTGACAACATTCTGGCAACAGACCTGAGCTCCGGAAATTGCCGCTCCCCTAGCCAAGCTGTTCCAGTACAGTTACAACACTGGTATCTACCCGGCAATGTGGAAAATTGCCCAAGTATGTCCCGTACACAGAAAGCAGGACAAATCCAACCCGGGCAATTACGGCCCCATCTGTCTACTGTCAATCATCAGTAAAGTGATGGAAGGTGTCAGTAACAGTGCTATCAGGCAGCTCCTGCTCAGCAATAACCTGCTCAGTGATGCCCAGTTTGGGTTCTGTCAGGACAAATCAGCTCCTGACCTCATTACAGGCTTAGTTCAAACATGGACAAAAGAGCTGAATTCTAGAGATGAGGTGAGAGTGACAGCCCTTAACATCAAGGCTACATTTGACCATGTGTGGCATCAAGGAGCTCCAGCAAATCTGCGATCAATGCATATCAGGGGCCAAACTGTCTGGTGGTTGGAGTCATACCTGGCACAAAAGGAAGATGGTCATGATTGTTGGACATCGGTCATCTCAACTCCAGGACATCTCTGTAGGAGTTCCGTAGGGTAGTGTCATAAGGTCAGAAGTAGGGATGTTTATTGATAATTGCACAATATTCAACACCATTTGTGATTCTTCAGATACTGAAGCTGCCCAGGTTTACATTTGTAATAAGTTCTGGACAATATCCAGGCTTGGGCTGACAAGTGGCAAGTAACATTTGTGACTCACAAATGCCAGGTTATGGCAATCACCGACAAGAGACAATCTAATCACCACCCCCTAACATTCCATGCTTTTATCATCTCAGAATCCTCCACTATCCACATCCTGGGGGTTATCATTGACAGAAACTCTCCTGGATATGCCACATAAACACATTGGCTACAAAAACAGATCAAGGGCTAGTAGTTCTGCAGTGAGTAACTCACTTCCTGACTTCACAAAGCCTGTCCATCAGCTATAAGACACAGATCAGCAGTGCAACAGAACACTCCCCACTTGCTTGGATTAGTGCACCCCTAACAACAGCCAAGACGCTTGAAACCACCCAGGACAAAGCAGCCTGCTTGATTGGCACCATATCCATAAACATCTACTTCCTCCACCCCCAACGCCCAGTAGCAGCAGTGTGTACTATCTACAAGATGCACTGCAGAAATTCACTAAAGATCCTCAGACAGCACCTTCCAAACCCGCAACCACTAACATCTAGAACGACAAGGGCAGCGGATACATGGGAACACCACCTTTAAGTTCCCCTCCAAGCCACTCACTGTCCTGACTTGGAAATATATTGCCATTCGATCACTGTCATTGGGTCAAAATCCTGGAATTCCCTCCTTAAGGGCACTGTGGGTCAACACGCAGCAGGAGAAATGCAGTGGTTCAAGAAGGCAGCTCATCACCACCTTCTCAGGGGCAACTAGGGACGGGCAATAAATGTTGGCATCCCACAAATGAATAAAAGAAAGACAAGCAACAAAATGATGCTCAGTAAAGTGTTCCCACACAGAACTGACATGAGTGTGGATCACAGTTGTCCCCAATGAGGTATAACAGTTATTATTGTGTCGCAACCTAGAGAGAGGTTGTGAGAGGAGCCTCACCAACAACACACTGAGATAGTGCAAAACAGTAACAAAACACTATTTTTGAAATTCACAGGCAAATAGATACCTTGAAGAGTCAATGGAAAAATGTCGAGTGTCTCAGAATGAGAAATGATCCAACTAAGGCTCTTTTCATTCCATGGTCAAACACAATGAAACCTCAGGAATAAGGGCATGTCGGTTTCTATGAAATGGAAGAGAAACAAAGGCCTGTTTAGATCGATAGCAATAGCAAGTGGATAAATGTTGAATCTCTACACAATTTCATGAGTGTCAAAGCCATTGCTTTTTTGAGAAGTTAGTTTGAAATTTATGGCTTGCCGGAAATTTATGAATTGGTGTCAGGTAACGGCCTGTAGTTTATATCAGAATAGTTTGAAATATTTTTGAGTGAGAGTGGAGTCAAACTCCAATTTTAAAAGAAGAAAGATGTGGACAGATTGTCAAGAGGTCTTTGAGGTTGTATTTTGACAAGCCAGACAGTAATTTCTACATCTCTGTTTGACGCAGGCGAGACAAGATTCTGTTCTCTTACAGAATAACCTAAGCTCGCCTTTTGAGTTAGCGCTTAAGCAAGCTCCTAGGACAGGATTAGCTTACCTAAGCCTGACTTCAATAACAAGTAAGAGAAAAGCAGGACAAAGCAAAAATGAGTCATGACGCACGAGAGATGAAACTTAAGAGAGTTTAGAAGGTCTTGGTGATAAATGGAAATAATGCAGTTGGAGATAGTAGGAACTGCAGATGCTGGAGAATCTGAGATAACAAGGTGTAGAGCTGGATGAACACAGCAGGCCAAGCAGCATCAGAGAAGCAGGAAAGCTGACCTTACGGGCCTAGACCCTTCTTCAGAAATGGGGGAAGGGAAAGGGGATCTGAAATAAATAAGGAGAGAGTGGGAGGTGGATAGAAGATGGATAGAGGAGAAGAAAGATGGAGAGGAGACAGACAGGTCAAAGAGGCGGGGATGGAGCCAGTGAAGGTGAGTGTAGGTGGGGAATTAGGGAGGGGATAGGTCAGTCCAGGGAGGACGGACAGGTCAAGGGGGCAGGATGAGGTTAGTAGGTAGGAGATGGGGGTGGGGCTTGAGGTGGGAGGAGGGGATAGGTGGGAGGAAGGACAGGTTAGGGAGGCGGGGACGAGCTGGGCTGGTTTTGGGATGCGGTAGGGGGAGGGGAGATTTTGAAGCTTGTGAAGTCCACATTGATACCATTGGGCTGCAGGGTTCCCAAGTGGAATATGAGTTGCTGTTCCTGCAACCTTCAGGTAGCATCGTTGTGGCACTGCAGGAACCCAGGATGGACATGTCGTCTGCGGAATGGGAGGGGGAGTTGAAATGGTTCACGACTGGGAGGTGTCAGCAGACGACATGTCCACCCTGGGCTCCTGCAGTGCCACAACAATGATACCCGAAAGTTGCATGAACAGTAATTCATATTCCGCTTGGGAACCCTGCAGCCCAATGGTATCAATGTGGACTTCGCAAGCTTCAAAATCTCCCCTCCCCCTACCGCATCCCAAAACCTGCCCAGCTCGTCCCCGCCTCCCTAACCTGTCCTTCCTCTCATCTATCCCCTCCTCCCACCTCAAGCCCTATCCCCATCTCCTACCTACTAACCTCATCCCGCCCCCTTGACCTGTCCGTCCTCCATGGACTGACCTGTCTCCTCCCTACCTCCCCAACTACACTCACCTTCACTGGCTCCATCCCTGCCTCTTTGACCTGTCTGTCTCCTCTCCACTTATCTTCTCCTCTATCCATCTTCTATCTGCTTCCCCTCTCTCCTTATTTATTTCAGATCCCCCTTACCTTCCCCCATTTCTGAAGAAGGGTTTAGGCCCGAAACGTCAGCCTTCCTGCTCCTCCGATGCTGCTTGGCCTGCTGTGTTCATCCGGCTCTACACCTTAATATCTCATAATGCAGATGGAGTTGTGCAGAGCCTAGATACATTCCCATTTAAAATGATGATTAAAAAGCAACTCAGTCATTGTCATGTGGATCATTTGGTTGAAAGAGGAAATCTGACAGAGAGAACATGATGAAACACATTGCAGTATAAAGTGAACTCAGAAAGAAAATGAAAGACGCAAAGAAACTGCAAGTTTGTTGGAAATGGAGTCCACCTGCCAAGCAATTGGAGCTAGGGTCAAAAACAGAAGTTGCTGGAAAAGCTCAGCAGGTCTGTCAGCATCTGTGAAGAAAAATCAGAGTTAACGTTTCGAAGCCAGTGACCCTTCCCCGAAATGTGGAGCTGTCGGTGTTGAACTGGGGTAGACAAGGTCAGAAGTCACACAACACCAGGTTATAGTCCAACAAGTTTATTTGAAAACACAAGCTTTCAGAGCCTCTCTCCTTCAGGTTTGGTTCCAGCACCTGAAGGAGAGAGGCTCCAAAAGCTTGTGTTTTCAAATAAACCTGTTGGACTATAACCTGGCGTTGTGTGACTTCTGACCTTGTCCTTCCTTGAAGTGTTAATTTCTCTCCACAGATGCTGCCAGACTTGCAGAGCTTTTTCAGAAATTTCTGCTTTAGTTTCTGATTTCCAGCACCTGCACTTCTTTAGATTTTTATTTCAGTGAAGCTAAGGTCTTTGATTAAGAGAAATCAAATCAAACGCCACAGTCTGAACCATTGAGTGGAGTTGATATCAATGTTAAAGTTTAGGTTTAGTACAGTCAGAAGGGAAGAGTTAAGCTAATGGAAACTGGAGATACTCAGCCTAAAAGTAGAAGAAGCTAGACTGGTTAATCAAAATTGTGTAGGAAGGAAGAAGAAAAGTGGGTGTGTTTTCCATTATTCATTGCCAGTTGATGACAATTTTGACCTGAAAAAAGGTACTGGTGTTAAAGGAAACAAAATTACAAAGCTCTGAGGAAGGGTCACTTGACCTGAACAGTTAACAATGATTTCTCTCCAAAGATGCGGCCAGACCTGTTGAGCTTTTCCACTAATTTCTGTTTTTGTGTTGAATATTACATGTGGATTAGTTTGGAAGTACAAGTAATATATGCTTTGGTTGTGATTACAATAAAAACAAAGAAGCAACCCAAACTGCTATATGTTCAGGAAATGGGATTGATGCTGACTTGGTCATATCGCATTCTGTGCTGCATGTACCATGTCACGTTTTAATGTATTGCTGTTTTTTTGGGGAAGCAGTCTAGTATATTGTGTACATTGCTGCACTCTTTATTCCGTTAGACTCCAGGGTTAATCTATAACAATTCAGAAAGTTGTCGAGCCCGCATCAAAGAGGAACATAGAAATTGCTGCCTGGCTTGTCACCAAGCAAAAATTTCCACAAATAATACATTTAGTCTGATAATGGCTGCCTGTAGTTGGGCACGTGTTAGTTTTATTCAGCGCAATTCACAGCAGGGGGTGAAAGGATCTGCGACAGGGAGCCGGGGAAATTGGTGAAGGCAATTGAAGGCCAGTGTTGGTGAAGCCATGAGGGTTATATCCAACCAGAGTTGACATTGGGCTCTCATACTAAATCTGGTACAGATTATCATTTCAGTCTTTTCGAGTCATATGTAAAGTAGGAAAACTTCTGAAGGAAATTGCCTTTATGATTTTGAAAAGGATCTTGAAAAGCAATACCTAGAGGCCAAAAATCGGTCTTCTTTTTTAATTTTACCCTGTCGTTTACATGGCTACCATTCGTTGCCCATCCCTAGCTGTCCTTGACCTGAGTGGCACAGTTAGGCCATTTCAGAGAGCAATTAAGAGTCACCATATTGTTGTGGATCTGGAGACACAGACTGGGTAAGGAGGACGGTAGTGTTCAGACTCCTGAGCCCGTCCACTCCAGGCTGACTGCATCCTTCTCTTTCTTTCATTTCTCATCTTTTTCTTTCTCTTTGTTTTTTCTCTTCATCTTCTGATCTGTGGACCCAGTGGATGGTCTGCTGTAGTGGTCGCTGTGCCTGGAGTCAGGATTTTTGACCGCAGAAGGCCTGGAGCATGGACTTGGGTCTCAGCGGGTCATGTCTGCAGTGGTGCTTAGGGTTCAATGGCTCCTGGCTGCGGTAGCCCTGAAGTGCTGGACTCGTGGACCTAGCAGGTCATCAGCTGCGGTGGTTGTGGTGCCTGGGGTGAGGATTTCTGGCTGCGGGAAGTCCAGACCATGGATTTAGAGGGTTGTGGTGCAGCGGTGGCAGTGCCTGGTGCAAAGACTCCCGTCTGTGGGAGGCCTGAAGTGCAGGGAGTCTTTGAGGTCTGGGACACCTTACACAAGCCCTGGATCTGTGTTTAAGACTCCCTGTACTGTAGACGAGCTCTATTTATGTAAGAGACAGTAGGAACTGCAGGTGCTGGAGAATCTGAGATAACACGGTGTAGAGCTGGATGAACACAGCAGGCCAAGCAGCATCAGAGGAGCAGGAAAGCTGACGTTTCGGGTCCAGACCCTTCTTCAGAAATGATTTTTGTGTTCATCCAGCTCTACATCTTGTCATCTCTATTTATGTAATTTCTTTTGTAACTCAAAATTGCACCTGACTGTGATGACAAAACACTTTTCACTGTATCCTTCTAGATAGATGTGAGAATAATTAACTCATAATAGTAAATAAAGCAGAATTACAGATTTGCCTCAGGGCATTAGATTTTTAAGGAAAAAATCAACAATAGCTTTGTGGTAGCCATTGCAGACTAGATTTCAGGTGTTGACTTATTAATTCAAATTTTACCAGCCATTGTAATGGAATTCAAACCTGTATCCCCAGAATATCAGACTGGGCTTATGGTTTACCAGTCCAGTGACATTAGCCCAACACAGCAGCCTTCTCCATGAGAGTCAAACTTGCTCCTTTATTTTACTCTCTATGGAGCTGGCAGTACTTCATGTGTGACTTCCATTTGAAATACCACAGGTATTGAATATTTTATAAATACCTTTTTAAATGTGGAATCGCCTCTCACATTTTGATGTGGGGTCACTGCTGGGGCAGCAGTGAAGGTGCCCTTAGGCTAACAATGTAAATTGCCATTTTACAAATCCCTGTGGAGGAGCAGGAGTAGTAGCACCTGGTGAGAACAGGATCTAGCTCAGCAGCTCCAGCTCCTTTAGCAGTTCCAGAGGTAGTTAGCCTTCTTGCTATAACCCAACCCACAGACTTACTGCTGAAATCCATGGACACATAACCCGGGGCCAACATGTTGAGAGAAGGTGGGAGTAGGAAGGAGAAAGTATGACTTGAGTTTCTGTAACAGTTTACGCAAAAGCTCAGGACATCCCCCTACGCGTTACTGACAACAAAGTGTTTTCCAAAGTGCAGCCTCAGTTGCAACATTGGAAGAACAAAAACCAATTTGTGTGCAGCAAGCTCCTGCAAATGTGGTACTGACCAGATAATTCATTACCTGGGCTTAGTTATAAAATAAATATTGGCCTACAGAGAACTAGTCGTCCTTTTCTCAAATAGATTTGCAGAAATGTCTATTCTCACCCAAGAAAGCAGGCTTATCGCTCCAACATGGCAGCTCTGCTTTCAACTGCATATGCCTTAAACTTTGAGATGTCCTTCCTAGACCTTTCCACCATTCCATCTCTCTCGCCCTCTCCTCTGTTAGGACCTTCCTTAAAGCCTACTTCTGTCACCAAACTTTGGCCATCTGCTTTGAAATCGCGCCATGCCAAATTGTGGAGAGAAATTGAGGAAGAAGCTGAAAATCTCATCTGAGCTTTCTCTGAAATAACATTAAGCTTGGCGTTGGATAACGACCTAGAAACGAATAAGAGGGAGTAAGTGTTTATCACAAAAAGAAGTTGCTGGACAAAAACAGAACTGGTTTTGCAGAAGCCTCACTGGTCCCGAATAGTGAACTCTGTTTTCTCTCCACAGATGCTGTCAGACCTGCTGAGTTTTTCCAGCAATTTCCGCTCTGTTTCTGATTTCCAGCATCTGCAATTCTTTCAGTGTTTTTTGCCCATGTCAAATTGTGCCTGAATAGGCTACAGTGAAGAATGTTGAGCTCTGTCTCTGAAGGCTGGGTCATTGAAGGTGGGACAAAGGAAATTAGGGAAAACAAGAGTCTAGAATTGGAGGAATACCAAAATTTTGGAGGGTTGTGTGGCTGGAGGGGGTTACAGCTATAGGAACTGGTGAGGTCAAAGAGACAGTTGACAGCCACACTGTGCTTTCCCACTGTACGTTAAATGAGCAAACATTATTTTTTTCAATAAGGATCTTTTTGTCATTGAGTCACACAGCAGCAAGTAGGAAAAGCAAGTTGTTGCCATCAGCTCAGACAAATTGCTCTGTAAGAATATAAGAAATATGAACAGTAAGAAGCTATTCAGCCCCTCAGCCCTCAGTAAGAACATGGCTGATCTACCTCAACTCCACCAGCTCCTCGCACGATCACTATAACACCTTCATCCCCTTAGTGACCGAAAATCTCTCAGCCTCAAACTTGAACATAAGAAATAGGCCCTGAAGGAGGGAAGCAGATCATTTCAATGTCTTTAACTTGCAACCTTTGGTGATCTTCCTAGAACAATAAATTACTCAACCTCCCAGTGATCTTGTTTGTTTCTTCAGAATGATCCGGGAACACAGGTAAGCACGCAGGCCAGAGTGTCTACATTTGCTGCTTTTGGACTAATTGTGAACCTTAAATCCATGGAGATCTTTGAAATGGATTCTAACAATCCAGCCTGCAGGTCAGAGCCGTAATGGATAGCAAGCTGAGTAACTCACACACAAAAACACACTAATGCTCACCTGTAGATTCTAACAATTGCTGCCTCTATTTGAGACAACTTGCTTAGATTATGTTGTCTTTTAATGTTGAATATTTAGAGCTTTTAGTGCTTGGGCGCACTTTGTGACTGTTTCACTGATCCACATATCTCTTAGTGATAAGATACTCTTCAACCCCCTTATGACACTAGAATCCTGCAGGTCCTCTGTACACATTTACACACTCACTCCATTTTCTTTGTCCCACCATCGATGGCTGTGCCTCCGTCCATCTGAACCTTGGGGTCTGCAACGTTCTTCATAAGATCATAAGGCATAGAAGCAGAATTAGGCCATTCAGCCCATCTAGGCTGCTCCACTGTCCAATGACTGAGCTGATAATCCTCAACTCCACTTTCCTGCCTTTTCCCCAGAACTACCCCAGCATGCGGTGGATGCTGGGACATTGGGTTATTTTAAACAGGACCTAGATACTTACTTAGTCATGGATTGAAAGATCATGGAGAGGGGGCAGGAAAGTTGACTGAGGTTGAGATGAGGTCAGCCATGATCATTTTGAATGACAGGGCAGGATTTAGGGGCTGAATTTCCTATTCCTAGCTCTGATGTGACCTTTGATTCACTTATTGATTAAAATTCAGTCTATCTCATCCCTGAATATACTTAATGGCCCTCTGTGGTAAAGGATTCTACAGATTCACTAAGCTCTGAGAGAAGAAATTCCACCCCATTTTTGCCTTAAATGTGCAGCCCCTCATTCTGAGATAATGTTGTCTGACCCTAGACTCTCTGGAAAGGGGAAACAACCTTTCTGCATCTACCCTGTCAAGTTCTCTAAGAATCGTTTCAGGAAGGTCACCTCACATTCTTCTATATTCCAATGAATACAGCTCCAATCACCTGAACCTCACCTTATAAGACAGTCCCTCCATACCTGGAATCAGTCGTTTTTTTTATTCATTCTTGGATGACAGTGTCACTGGCTAGGTCAGCATTTATTACCCATCCCAGAGGGCAGTCATGAGCCAACTATATTACTGTGGGTCTGTAGTCCAGACCACGTAAGAATGGCAGTTTCCTCAGTCTCGTGAACATTCTCTGGACTGCCTCCAATGCCTGTATGTCTTGCCTCAGATAAAGGACGCAAAATTGATCACCATGGAGCTGTGGTCTGGCTAGTCCCTTGTAGAGTTTTAGCAAAACCTCTCTACTTTTATATTTCATACTCTTCAAAACAAAGACCAACATTCCATTAGATGGCTCTATTACCTGCTGAACTAGCATGTGATTTGGGATGAGGAATCCCAAATCCCTCTGTTCTGTAGCTTCCTGCGGTCGTTCTCTATTTCGATAATATTCAACTCCTCCAGTTTCTTCAGCCAACACTCATGACCTCGCATTTCCCCACATTAAATTCCACCTGCCTGAACACCTCGGTATCAGACTCTTAGTTTGAGTCCTTCCTTAAAACATACCCCTTTCACCAAGCTTTCGGTCACCTGCCCTAATATCCCCGAATGCAGTACACTTTCTGACATTTTGACTGATTGCACTCTTGTGAAGTGCCTTGGGACATTTTGTGCCGCGTTACAGGTAGGCGCTATCTAAATGCAAATTGTTGCTGTTGTTGTTATGGCCTTGGTTCATAGAGGACAACAGGTCAACCAAATAAACCGTGTTAAGAAAAACCTTCAAAGAAAATGTTCCACAATGTCGAGAAGATAAAACACAGGAGAAAATCTGTCACATCTATCAAACTGGTTTGTAAATGAATTGCTTAATAACATTATCCTGAATGCATTTTCTTTTTAAAGAGAAGACTACCTGGGATTTGATTAAAGATCACTTAGATGTTTTGTAGGGCTGTCTCTGTAGGCAAATACTTTTGATCAGTGATCTTCCTGCCCCTTTATCTTGACATCCTTAAAGTCTGTTGGGAGAACACATTGGATGGCCCTCTCTGTGTGGGAGATCTGAATTAGGTTTAAACTTGATTGATGGACTGGAATCAAACATACAATACACACTTCTGCTTGCAAGCAGAAATCCAGGAGCAGAGAGATCAAGTGAAAAGAAAGGAAAGTCTAGACATGACGCAGGGCAGCAAAGGGGTGAGGGAGAGCAGTGAAAGGTAGAAATGAGGGAAAATGGAAATTTTTTTTGGAATTTTTAGAATTATGTCCTTTCTGAGCTAAAATTATTACAGCAAAGGTATTGGATGCTCTGAACAGAACACAATGCCGCAATATCTAATCATACAAAAGTAATGAAAAAGACAATTGCTGCTAGTCCTTTGTATTCCAGGCCTGAGTCCACTGCCAGTCTCTCTTTCCCTGGATAAAGGGTCAAAAACTGTTCACACTATTCCAGCTGTGGTAAAACTAGTGCCTTGGACAGTTTTAGCAAAACCTCCCTTTTTTTTATATTCCATTCCCTTTGAAACAAATGTCAACATACCATTGGTCTTCCATATTACCCACTGAACATGGGTGCTAGCTTTATATGGTTCAGAATGAGGACTCCTAAATCCCTTTATTCTGTAGCTTTCTGCAATCTTGCTCTAATTAAATAGTATTCAACTCCTCTATTTTTTTCTGCCAAGAGAAGGTTGCTGTAAAGAGGGATGTGTAACATAGAACATGTAGAACATAGAACATTACAGCGCACTACAGGCCCTTCGGCCCTCGATGTTGCACCCACCTGTGAAACCAATCTGAAGCCCATCTAACCTACACTATTCCATTATCATCCAAATGTTTATCCAATGACCATTTAAATGTCCTTAAGGTTGGCAAGTCTACTACTGTTGCAGGCAGGGCATTCCACGCCCTTACTACTCTCTGAGTAAAAATCTACCTCTGGCATCTGTCCTATATCTATCATCCCTCAATTTAGAGCTATGTCCGCTCGTGCTAGCCATCACCATCTGAGGAAAAAGGCTCTCACTGTCTACCCTATCTAATCCTCTGATTATCTTGTATGTCTCTATTAAGTCACCTCTTAACCTTCTTCTCTCTAACGAAAACAGCCTCAAGTCCCTCAGCCTTTCCTCATAAGACCTTCCCTCCATACCAGGCAACATCCTGGTAAATCTCCTCTGCACCCTTTCCAATGCTTCCACATCCTCCCTATAATGCGGCGACTAGAACTGTACGCAGTACTCCAAGTGTGGCCGCACCAGAGTTTTGTACAGCTGCAACATGACCTCATGACTCCGAAACTCAATCCCTCTACCAATAAAACCTAACACACCGTACGCCTTCTTAACAACCCTATCAACCTGGGTGGCAACTTTCAGGGATCTATGCACATGGACACCGAGATCTCTCTGCTCGTCCACACTACCAAGAATCTTTCCATTAGCCCAGTACTCTGTATTCCTGTTACTCCTTCCAAAGTGAATCACCTCACACTTTTCCACATTAAACTCCATTTGCCACCTCTCAGCCCAGCTCTGCAGCTTATCTATGCCCCTCTGTAACCTGCAACATTCTTCCGCACTATCCACAACTCCACCGACTTAAGCGTCATCCACAAATTTACTAACCCATCCTTCTACGCCCTCATCCAGGTCATTTATAAAAATGACAAACAGCAGTGGCCCCAAAACAGATCCTTGCAGTACACCACTAGTAACTGAACTCCAGGATGAACATTTCCCATCAACCACAACTCCCTGCCTTCTTCCAGCTAGCCAATTTCTGATCCAAACCGCTAAATCACCCTCAATCCCATGCCTCTGTATTTTCTGCAATAGCCTACCATGGGGAACCTTATCAAATTCTTTACTGAAATCCATATACACCACATCAACCGCTTTACCCTCATCCACCTGTTTGGTCACCTTCTCAAAATAACATTCAAATTGGGAGCAGGAGTAGGCCACTCGGCCCTTTGATTCTGCTGTACTATTCAGTAAGACTACAACAGAGACTATAGATGTGAGGTTGGAAAAGCACAGCAGGTCAGGCAGAATCAGAGGAGCAGGAGAGTCAACGTTTCGGGTTGAATGATACCTGATGCTGTCTGACCTGCTGTGCTTTTCCAGCATCACACCTACCTACAGACTCTGGCTTCCAGCATCTGCAGTCCTTACTGTCTCCAAGACTGTAGCAGATCTGGTTATACCCATGTTTCTGCCTACTTCTGATAATCTTTCAACCCTTTTCTTATTTCAATTTTGTTTACCTGTGCCTCAAAAATATGGAAGACTCAATTCAAATCTACATTCAAAGGAATATTTCAAACGTACTACAACTATATTCCAACACAAGAACATTTGGCCCAGTGAGACTTAGTTGATGTTTAGACAGCACAGACAAAAGTGTCTGGCACCAGCATGTCTTACAGAAAAGTATCAAGTCCAGATTCTCCAAAAGTCACATGAATTTGAGTAACCAATAAGTGACCAACATTCAGTTTCAGGTTTGACTTTTGCGATAAAAGACTTGCTCATTCTTTGCAATACGTCAGTGTTCCAACTTTCGTTTCCCCAGTGTTTGTGTTCTGAGAAGATAATATACAGACCCTATACTTTTCCCGTATCTATAAAGCGTCCTCTTTAAAGCATTGATGTTAACCACTCCCAGTGATAATGAGTTCCATAACCCCACCACTGATTGGGTGAAGAAAGTTCTCCTCCTTACCTTTGGAGTTTATTAGTGATTATCTTGTATTTCTGCAAATCAGTTCAGTTTTCTCATTTAAAGGGGGAAAGTCTTTTTTTTCATTGGGTAAACAACTTCTATGGGATCATGCTTAACTTTCCCTCTTCTGCCCTTAGAATGATTTAGCACTGGATAGTCAGTGAAATTGGTGTGGTAATTTCACTGGGCCGGTAATCGAGAGATATCAGGTCAATACACTGGGGACGTAGGTTCAAACCCCATGATGGCAGCTAGTAGAATTTGTATTCAATTAATGAAATTGGAATATAAAGCTAGGCTCAGCAACAGTGAGCAAGCTTGTTGTTAAAACCCCATCTAGATTACTAATCAAAGCTTATTCTTTCTGACCTATGTGTAATTCCATGCCCATAGCAAAGCTGTTATCACTTAATTGCCCTCTGAAATGGCCATGCAAGCCCTCTCAGCTTCCAGGACATGTAAGAATGGACAATAAATGCTTGCCTTGCTTACATCCCATTAAAGAAGAAAAGTACAACTGAATAGTAGTTGCTGCTGTAATGTAGGATCACAGCAGTCAGTTTTCACACAGCAAGCTCCCACAAATGCTGGATTAGGACTTTTGGCCAATTGAGCCCACTCTGCTATTGCATATAATCATGGCTAATCCTCTATCTCAACTCCATACTCCCACACTCTCTTTTTGGCCTCTAGAACTCTATTTATTTCTTTCTTAGACCGATGTAGAGATTTTATCTCCACAGCCTTCTGTGGTAGAGTATTCCACAGTTTCAACCAACCTTTGAGATGTACTGCTGAGGCTGAATAAGGCTCTGGTCAGACCAAATTTAGGAATATTGTGAGCTGTTTTGGGCCCTGTACTTGAGGAAGGATGTTCTGGCTTTGGGAAGGGTCCAGAGGAGGTTTACAGGAATGATCCTGTGGATAAAGGGCTCATTACATGAGGAGTGGTTGAGGACTCTGGGACTGTGCTTGATAGAGTTGAGAAGGATGAGGAAGGATCTCGTTGAAATTTATAGAATATTGAGAGGCTGGGTAGAGTGGACATGGAGAAGATATTTTCCACCAGTAGGAGAGTCTAGGACCTGAGGGCGCAGTGAAGGGATGACCCTTTAGAACTGAGATAAGGAGGAATTCTTCAGCCAGAGGGAGGTGACTCTCAGTACAAAATAACTTCCCCCATATCCTGGTCTAGGAACTCTTGTTCTGGACCTACTTGCCCACAGAAAACACCATTCCTGTATCCAGTCTGTCCAGCCCTGGCATTGTTTCAGCAAGACAATGACTAGATAATCTTTTTTGTGATGAAGATTGACAGATAAAGATCATGCATGCCATTAGGGATCACAGCTAGGGTCTTCTTCAAATATAGTGCCCATAGCATCCAGACGGGCAGGTAGCTGGGTCTCATTTTATTCTCATCTGAAAGATGGCGCTGCCAACAATGTATGATCATGATGGCAGATCTGATGTTGTTGTCCTCAAACACCCTTTTCCTCAGATAGCTGTAGGCTTTGCTAGCTCACTGGAGGCAGTGCTGAATCTCTTCATCAATAGCTGTGTTGGTCAACAGGACACTTCTGAGGTATTGGAAGTGGTCAACATTCTCTAAGGCCTCCCTGTAGATCTAGGTAACTGACGGTTTGCTCCACAATGCCAGGCCAGTTTGGTGGAGGACATTCATCTTGTGGATGTTCAGAGTGATGTCCATGCCCTCATATGCCTCTGAAAGAGGTTAACAATGTTCTGGAGTACACCTTCTGAGATTGCTCATACTCAAGCGTCACCTGCATACTGTAGCTTGATGACACTAGTTAGAGTGACTTTGGGAGCATCCGGGAAGGCGTCAAACACCTTGAGACTTGACGGCTGGAAAAAGCGGAAGGTGGAAGAAAACAGTGAAAGGAACACGTGCCACACCAATGCCCCATCCACCCCTTCTCTTGACCACCTTCTGCCCCAAGTGTAACAGAGCCTGTGGTAGCCACATTGATCTGTACAGATCCACCCTGAGAGTGGAAGAGAGTCATCCTTGTCTTCAAGGGACCGCCATTGTTGATGATGACATCTGAGGTACTGCATTGGAGCACTGATCTTGACACTTGTGCTCAAGCCCTCGGTTGGGACTTGAACCTAGGTCTTTGAGACTCCAAGATTAGTATGCAGCCTGTGTTTTTGTAGCACCTTTCACAGCCTCTGGGCATTGCAATGTGCTTTAAATAGATGGAGATGAATTTCAAGGCAGTCATGTTGTGAGGCAGGAAAGAGGTAGATGGTGAAATTTGAATTCAATAAAAAATATCTGGAATTAAAAGTCTAATGATGACCATTAATCCATTGTTGATTGTCAGAAAAACCCATCTGGTTCACTAATGCCCTTTAGGGAAGGAAACTGCCATCCTTACCTGGTCTGGCCTACATGTGACTCCGGACCCACAGCAATGTGGTTGACTCTGAAGTGCCCTCTAGGCAATTAAGGATGGGCAATAAATGCTGCCCTAGCCAGTAACGCCCTCATCCTGTGAATGAATAAAAAAAAGTTCAGCCAAGTTGTGCAAAGAAATCTCCTGTATTCAGCAACATAATAATGACCAGATAATCTGTATTAGGTACTGACTGAGGAATGAAGATTGGTCAAAGGCACCTGCAGGAACACCTCTGTGTCTCTTTGAAATGCAGACTAGGTATGTTGTTTCTGCGCCCACTGGAAAGAGCAGGGGAGGTTTTGCTTTAATGCATCATTCAAAAAGAACATCTCCAAATGTGCGGTGCTCTCTACTAAAGCCTACTACTCGTTAGTTAATTCCTCAACTTTCACTGCTTCTCGAACTTTTTCTCCTCCTGCTCCTACCTCTTTGACCAAGCTTTTAGTTGCTCAGGAACAAGTTTGGTTTGACAATAGAACAAGAACAAAGAACAAAGAAAATTACAGCACAGGAACAGGACCTTCAGCACCCCCAAGCCTGCACCAAGATGCAGCCCAACACAACTAAAACCCTCTACCCTCCCGGAGACCGTTTCCCTCTATTTCCATCCTATTCATGTATTTGTCAAGATGCCCTTTGAAATCACTATAGTGTCTGCTTCCACTACCTCCCCCGGCAAAGTGCATGGGAATGTTTCACAATAGTCAGTGGTACACTTTTATATCGAAACTATTTATTTGCTACTGTTTTCCTATATACAATTTCCCTGTGAAATATATACTGTCCCCATTGTCCAGTCTACATCTGTGCACAGGTAATTTTTACTGTAAAGCTTGTGAATTTCAGTAGGTGTAACAAATTAATACTCCTGCAATCTTTACACTGCTGTTTGACTCGTTGCAAATTGTGTTCTAGTGATTTGGGCAGAGTGCAGGCTTCCTGTGGATGTACTAATCATGCATTTTATTACAGTATTAAACAAGTTTGTATTGGCTTCCATCCAAACATCTCAACCTCAGTGAGCTCTAATTGAGATTGAAATACCCGAGTAAGTCAACAAACCTGACCCTACCTAGAGATTGGGCTTTCCACTCAGGTGGAATATTGCAATTAAAACAAAATGCTGAAAAACCTCAGCAGGTCCAACCACAGGGTAAAGGTTAAACCCGATTTGAAATGTGAGATCACAGCTGGTCAGGCAGCATCCATGGAGAGAAAGCAAGCTAACGTTTTAAGTCTAGAGGGCTTAGGCAGCTGAAGGTGTGACAGGCAAAAGTAGAGAAACTAAAATAGGGATTGCAAAACCTTTGGTAGTAGAGGAGCATGGGAGTCTTGTAGAGTTATTCACATGCCTCAATACCTTTGCACTTTCATGACATTCAGTTGTTTAGATAGCTTATAGGATACTTGGATTTATATATAGAGGCATGCTGTATAAAAGCAAGGAAGTGATGCTATACCTGTACAAAACATTGGTCAGATCACATTGGAGTCTAAGCTTTGCTTCCCTTTCAATAAGGCAAGGATTATAAGAAAAAAATGAAGCAATTATTTCAATGAAAATTCTGGAAACACCCAATGGACAGGGCTGACCTAGCTTTTCAAATTGATGAACTTTTATTTGCACTGTTCTTTGTTCTTGTCAATCGAGAACATCAACCCTTCTGTCATTCTACAGAGACTGCCTGACCCGCTGAGTGTTTCTAGCATTTTCCATTTTCTGTTTGGATTTGCAGCATCTACAGTATGTCACTTTTGTTGATCTGGTGAAACAGGCAGTAGCAGATCAAAGGGAAATGTGAATTTTGCAATGAGACCTCGCATGAAAGTGTTAAAACTGCTAAAGACCGTGTGATTAATAGTCAACTATCCTGTGTCTATATAAGAACATGACCGTAGGAGTAGGCTATTCAGCTCCTTGAGCCTGTTTTACCACTTGAAACAATCGTGGCTGATCTCAGTTCAGCCTCAACTCCACTTTGCTGCTCTGCTCTCCATAACCCTTCAACTCATTAGAAATCTGTCCATCTCCTCCTTAAATTTACTCAATATCCCAGCATCCACTGCACTCCGGGGTAGTGAATTTCACAGATCCATAATCCTTTGAGGGAAGTATTTTGTCCAAATCTCTGTTTTGCGTCTGCCAATCATTAGTCTAAAACTACAAAATTGTGAATCAATTATTTGCCGTTAAATTTATATTCCCCTATCTTGTGGGGTGGAAGACAAGCAACTCACTTCTGCAAGTGGCTGTGAAGGTCCCTTAAAGTGCCAACAACAACTTATTCTTAAATGGCACCTTTAGGCTGATAAATTGTGTCAAGTCACTTCACAACAGCAAAATGAAACAAAATTTGATGGGAATACACAGAAGGAGAAATTCGAACTGCTAATCAAAACTTCTGTCAAAAAAGCTAAGTTTTAAAGTATTTTTCCTCGGATGGGACAAAGAGAGGCAGAATGGTGAAGAAATTTAAGCAGAAAATTCCAGAGCTTATAGAATTTGTTATTTATTGGTTTTCCTGTTGCCGGGTGAATTCCATATGGAGCACCGTTTTTTGACTCTAACCCCACAATTGGTTCCAGCTGTACCTTTTCAGGAATGTTAGTGATGGGCAATAAACTCGAAACTCTTCATTTTCTTTGGAAGTCCCTCGCAGTGGTGAGGTTTTGTGGTGGCTCAATAGGCCAGTCCTGCAGCTGGAGACTGCCACAGGTGGGGCAAGTGGTGTTTGAGATGGGGGCAGTGTGCGACCTTCTGGATTCTGCATTCTCTTGCTGCTACTTGCGCTGTGCTCCATATGCTTCGCTTGGTGACCCTCATAATGGTTGGTGCATTGGCTGATGCTTCTCTAGGTTGTGCATTCTCGGGCAAGTAGTGGGGCTTGAGGGCATGAGTCAGTGGGGATGATATTTAGGGAGGCTTCCAGGATGTCATAGTGTCATAGAGTCATAGAGCTGTACAGCACGGAAACAGACCTCTTGGACCAACTCGTCCATGCCGACCAGATATCCTAAATTAATCTAGCCCCATTTGCCAGCATTTGGCCCATGTCTCTCTAAACCCTTCCTATTCATATACTCATCCAGAAGACTTTTAAATGTTGTAATTGTACCAGCATCCACAACTTCCTCTGGCAGCTCATTCCATACACTAACTACCGTCTGCGTGAAAAAGTTGCCCCTGATGTCCCTTTTAAATCTTTCCCCTTTCACTTTAAATCTGTGCCCTCTAGTTTTTGACTCTGCTACCCTGGGAAAAAGAACTTGGCTATTCAGCCTATCTCCGATTTCATTAACATCTATAAGCTCACCCCAGGTTGTCCAAAGCTCCAGAGTACATGGCCCCGGCCTATTCAGCTCCTTGCAACATTTCCTCTGCATTCCTTGTGATCATTGCAGAGCGCAGAGTGGAGCACTTGTTTAGTAAGTCTTGCGTCAGGCATTTGGACTTGTGACCAGTATCTCGATATTGGGGACATTGTCCCGTGAGAACATGCTCACATTGACACACCTATTTTGCCAGTGGATTTGTGGTGTTTTGTGGACGTGATAACCCTCCAGTGATTTGAAGTATCTGCTGCATATGGTCCACGTATTCTGATGTATGACCATAGCTATTCTATAGACCATGAGCTTGATGCTGGAAACCAAAACTAAAGTTTTAAAGGCTGAAAGTAAAGAATAATTAAAATAAGAGATTGTTTTCCTTACTTCAAAGTAGCAAAAAGACAGAAGGACACAGAATGCTGGAGTCAGGTCCACGCAGCAGAATGAGCAAGTTTGTTACAATTGGAAATTGTTTTAATTCACTTACCTTGTCACTAAATGGAATGGCTCCCCTGTTATAATGAAATTGTGGCTTACTTACAGTGAAAATTTCATTGTCAATCTTTCGTAGCTCAGTCAGGTTTAAAAGGCAATAGAATGCACCTTGCAAGATCAATGGGAAGCAGCAACTCTGGTCAAAAAGCACTTAATCTCTCCCCACATTCTGGCTGAACATGTTAATTACATCTTTCTTAAAAGCATTTATTCTCAATTCAGCCACAGTATCAAATCTGCCCAAGGATAGTAATGGGGTAGTAGGAACTGCAGATGCTGGAGAATCTGAGATAACAAGGTGTAGAGCTGGATGAACACAGCAGGCCAAGCAGCATCAGAGGAGCAGGAAGGCTGACGTTTCGGGCCTAGACCCTTCTTCAGAAAATTTTCTCA
>JAHRHZ010000028.1:31675614-31703091 GCA_024137785.1 Ginglymostoma cirratum | reverse complement strand
TCTAGGCCCGAAACGTCAGCCTTCCTGCTCCTCTGATGCTGCTTGGCCTACATCCAGCTCTACACCTTGTTATCTCAAGGATAGTAATCTTTTGCTGCTAAGCAATGACGCATTTTAGGACATGGAGGGAACTTACAATTAGTTCAAGTTCAGTAATATTTTGAAATTAACTGTTTTTGGCAAGAGCAATTTCATAAATATAAGGAGAGGTGCACTCTAAGACCATTTTGTAATGTTGGAAAGTTGCATTCAAAACTTAGTATCGCGATTTTAAGTATGGGGTTTTTTTCTAAAGAAAGAACTGCAGATACTGGATATCAGAAACAGAAACAGAAATTGCTGAAAAAGCTCAGTAGGTCTGGCAGCATCTGTGGAGAGAAATCAGAGTTAACATTCCAGTGACTCTTCCTCAGAACTGGTGCACTGGGTATTTTCGAAATACCTCACCATAGTTTATAGTAAACCATAACTATCACCCAGAGAATAGTTGCAGAGAAAATGTAACCATTTCAATCTCTGGTATGTATCAGATTAGTTAATCAGATTTGCATTGTCTCTTGTTTTATTCTGTTAACTCTTTGTATCATCCTTCAAACTGAAAGAGTTCTTTTGTTTTTCTGTGGGATGAGTGTTGTTGGCAAAGCTAGCATCTGTTTTCCAGCCCTAATTGTAGATGAATAGAGTGACTTGCTGGAGCCATTGCAGAGGTCAGTTACAAATCAACTACATTGCTGTGGGACTGGAGTCCTATGTCGACCAGACTGGGTAAGGAAGGCTGATTTCCTTCCCTAAAGGGCAGTGGTGAACCAGATGGGTTTTTACAGCAATCGATAACAGTCATGTTCACTATTACCAAACTTACCCTTTAATTCCAGATGTTTTCTTAAAAATTAAATTTAATTCCCATCAACAACAGTGGTGAGACTTAAACTTATTGCCTGATGCCGTTAGCTTGGAGTATCTGGACCACAAATCTAGCACTATTATCACTACACCGTCATCATCACTGTCAAAGTGAAGAAAATCTCAAACATTAAACGTAACATCAATAAATTCTCACAATGGACTCATAAGAGTAGCAGTGTTCACCCATGCCTGGTTAATCTGACTTCAGAGGCATGTTAAGAGTCAGGCAGTTTAAGGTAGATGTAGTCAAGACTGGGAAAGGATACTATGAGTTTCTCTATCCTACCTATCCCTGACATCAGTATTAGTTTCTCATCCCCAAACACAGCCTCAACCTTATCTACAAATGCCTCAATGGCCTCATACTATCTAATGAGTCTCCTTAGACCCTGTCTATTAAAGCTTCATTTGTATGATGAGTCTCCTTTGCACTTCAAGCTGAATAGTTGATCTTTCTGTCATGGACCTCTTAGGGACCTTGGCCCCCGTGTTCTGGAAAGTTGTCACTAAACCCAATACAAATCAGTCGAAGAAAGAATGTAGGATTTCAGAAAGCTTCCAGTCAGTTACATTCTTGAGTAGTTGGAGTTGGAAACATGCTAGATTCTATGTCAAAAGACCTGCATATCTCTGTAGCCACCACTAGCCTAAAATCCTCAGAGATCTTTCTGCTCCTTCATCCTCAGAGATCTTTCTGCTCCTTCATGCCTGGCCTGTGGTCTTCCCTTGATGTTAATTGCTCCACCATTGCCTTCAGCTGACTTTGGAAATTTTCTCCTCAAACTTCTGCTTCCTTCTTTATGATTGATCTTTAGACCCAACTTGCTTTGATCAAGCTTTTAGTCAGCTATCTTAAAAGCTCATTTTGTGTCTTGGCATCAAAGATTTCTCAATAACACTTTTGAGAAGCACTTTGGGATATTTTACTATTTTAAATTTACTATTATACAAGCGCAAGTTATTCATCCTTATTGTTAAAAGAAAAAAAAATCTAAAATAAAAATTCATGTACAATGCCTACATGCTTGCCTTTACTTTGGTGTCTATCAATATGATTGCATGTCTACATCCCCAATTTACCTGTCTCCATCTGTCAGTATGTTCTCTCACCTGTCTTTGTCTCTCAGTCTTCACTGTGTACTTTTGTCTCCATTACTTTGTCGCTTTCACTGCATTTGTCTGTATGCATTTAGCTGTGTGGTTGTGTATACATGTGGTCATGTGTTTCTCTGTTTGTGTGTCTGATCTCTATCTCTCACATATTGCTAAGCCACTTGTCGGTCTCCTTGAATGCTCAATACTTACTGCATTAATTTAGTTCAGAGGCTGGTTTGTGGTGTCTAACAGCGTGGGTTCAATTTCTGCACCAGCCGAGGTTACCATGAAGGGTTCTCCTTCTCAACCTCTCCCCTCTCCTGAGGTGTGGTAACCTTCAGGTTAAATCACCTGTAATGAGACCTGCGGTCTGCTCAGACAATGAAACTTTTTGTAACTGCAAAAATACACTTTATTCCTAAAAAAGTCGTTGTGCACCTATACAGTTACTGAAGCAGTTCTGTACGGTCTTTTCATCTGAAGAACAAATAAACATTAGAAATTGGCATTCCCTGCAGTTCCCAGTAATCCAATGACTTGGGTCCTATGGACCTGGGTTCAAATGGCGAAATTTGAATTCAATAAAATTAAGGACAATGACTATTTTCATTAAAAACCCATCTGATTCCCTATTGTTTCTGAGGGAAGCATCCTTACTGGATCCGACCTACATGCAACTCCAGCAATGAGTTTGCCTCTTTGCTCCTCTCTGAAATGGATGAGCAGCCCTCTCAGTTTTACCACTAAAAGCGTCAAACAAGGAATGAAACTAGATGGACCACCTGGCATTGATTAAAGCACTACAAATGACAACAGGAAAATGCTGTCCCTCCAATTCATGCACCATCCTAACTTGGAAATACATCGCCGTTCCCTCAGTGTCACTGAGTCAAAATCCTGGGGCTCCCTCCACAACAGAATTGTTATTGGGTACTTATGCCAAACGGATTGTAGTAATTCAAAAACACAATTTCTCAAGGGCAATTTGGAATGGACTATAAATGTTGGCCCAGCCAATGACACCGATATCCCATAAATGAAGAAAAGGAGTGAGAAATTGGGAGGTTAGAGAGGAAATTCCAGAGTTTAATAGTAGGTAGCTGGAAACACTGTTGGATCCTTTTCTAGTGTGAGTTCTTCGGGTTTTAATATATGCTGAGGTCAGATGTATTAGTAACTGTGAAACAATGTTTATTATTACACTGTACCTCATGTTAAGGATACAGAACAACATGCTTTGAGTTGTACAGGATCCAATGCCTTAGCGAAACACTAACATGTGATTGCTGAGGTCGCATTCACATCACAGCTTATCTCAGAGGCTCATCTACATATTCATCAAACCTCAGCTCTACAGAAAAATCACGAATGAATGGTGAGTGATTAAATGCAGGTGTGTACAAGAAGACAGAGTTAGGGGAATGCAGATGACTTGCAAAACTGTAGGGCTACAGGAGATTCAAGTAACAGGAAAGGAATGAGGCCACAGAGAAATTTAAACACGGGATGAGAATCTTAAACTGAAGGTATTGTTGGAATGAGTTAATGTCGATCTGTGAATGTAGGAACGATAGATAAATCTTTTTGAACCCATTTTCGGCTCCATACACAATCCTCCTGTAGATCATAAAACTGCAAGACATGGGAGCGAAAATGAACCCTTCAGCCCATGCTTCACCATTCACTGAGATTATGGTTGACTTGATAATCCTCAACTCCACTTTCCTGCATTCTGCCACAAATCCTTTTTCTCCCTTTACTGATTAGAAATCTGACTTTCTCTGTCTTGAATATACCTAATGACCCTGCTTTGACAGCTTTCTGCAGCAAAGAATTCCACAGATTCATTATCCTCTGAGAGAAGAAATTCCACTTCATCCCTGTCTTAACTATTCAGTAAATGTAAAAGACTAGTTTACACACAGATGCTATAACATTATACTGTAAAGACTCTTTTATCCAGAATTCAAGCGTCTGAAATTCTCAAGCAGTCAGCATCCAAGATTTTGATATCGCAGACTCAGAGAATACTTGAGGATGTAATGTGTGTCCTGACAGTAATGCGCAATCAGAATTTTTCACACAAAGTTTTCTACACAATAAATTCCAATTCGTGTTATTTTTGGAGCAGAAATGACAGAGGGCTTCTCAAAAATGTCTGTCGACTGTAGATCAGGATAAAAATCAAGAGCCTTGACTCTTCAATGATTTGTATTGTCTTTACAACTTATCAATAGAAACGTGATGACAATTGCCTCAGGGGCTGCAGAATGCTTGACAATGAAATAAAGTTACTGGGTCCCTACAAAGGTCTTAACACGATGAACAACTCTGCTATACATGATATTACTTGATGCCTGAAGCCATTTTAAGGTTGCAAGACTCTCAATCCGTTTGTCCATTATGGTTAAGCAGCCTTTTGCCATCTGCTCTAACACAATGGCAGGGTTGTTTTGTCCATACGGTTTCAAACGCTATGGGGTTGAGTGATGGGGAATGTAGTGGGTAGGGTATTGCTGGAGCAAGGATTGTTTCTGAGAATGCCCATCTGTGGAGAATGGCTGTTTTATTGCTTTTCCTTCCCTGCAAAAATGACCGTAATCTGAAACAGGGTCAGATTCTGAGTGTGGAACAATAAGCCTGTCTGTTTGTAAAAATTACTGTTTGAGATTAGGCCAGGGGTGATGAAACGGCTACTGCAGCAAGAACATTTAAACGTTTGAATTCAAAGATCAAACTTTTTCAATCTAGCTTGCAGCTAGATTTAAAGGAGGGGGATATGGCAAGGCCAGCATTCATTGTCCATCTCTAATTTCCTTGGGACTGAGTAGATTGCTAGGGCTACATAAAAAGGTGATAGCCAAGTGGCATTATTGCTGGACTATTTATTCAGAGGCCCAGGTAATGTTCTGGGGTCCTGAGTTCAAATCCCATCATGGAATTGGAAATCATCAAAAATCTGGAATGAAGAGTCTAATGATGACCGAGTAGCCATTGTCGGACATTACGAAAAATCAATCTGTGTCCTTTATGCAAGGAAATTACCATCCTTACCTTGTCTGGCCTACATGTGACTCCAGACCCACAGCAATGTGGTTGATGCTTAACTGCCCTGTGGGCAATTAAAGATGGGAAATAAATGCTCGAGATGCCCTCACCCAGTGAAGGAATAATAAAAAGAAAATCAGAGGGTATTTAATCATCGACCACGTTGATGTGGGTCTGGAATCACATATAAGACAAATCAGATAAGAATGGCATATTTCCTTCCCTGAAGGGCATGCGTGAGCCAGATGGGGTTTTACAATAATCAATGATAGATTCATGATCAATATCACTGAAACTAGGAGCTGAAACTTCGCACAGATGGAGTTGGGAAGATAGATGAGATTGTTGGTTTGCGTGAAAATACCAACAGAGATCCAAATCTGGAAGTCCTGCTCCTTAACCCAGCCATTGCACACCCTTGGCTCCTGGGAAAGGGCACTGTATATCAATAAAATGAGATTGGGTATTACTCAGATTTTAATCCATACTAATGCATGCCAAATGAGATTGGGTATTACTCAGATTTTAATCCATACTAATGCATGCAAATGGGCCCTTCTCTACTCACTTGAAAGAATCTTGTCTGATCTGCAAAAAGACGAGGTGATAGATTCTTGGTATTATTGCTGGACTATTAACCCAGCAACTTAGGTGATGTTCTAGGGACCTGAGTTCAAATTCCACCTTGACAGATGTCTGGAATTAAGAGTCTAGTGATAAATATCAAACCATTGTCGATTGTTGGGGAAAAGCCTACCTGGTTCATTGATGTCCTTCAGGGAAGGAAATTTCCATCCTTACTTGGACTGGTCTACATGTCACTCTGACTCACAGATTCTCAACTGCCCTCAGTAATGGCCTAGCAAGTCACTCAGTTGTAATAACTGCTATGAAGTCTCCCTGTCCGCACTGCAGGTCAACCTACAACATGTGGACTGGGGCAGTTCAAGAAGACAGCTCACCATCTTCTCAAGGGGTAATTAGGGGCAGGCAATAAATGCTAGCCCAGTCAGTAACAGCCATGCCTCACAAGTGAATTTAAAAATAAACATTGTTGGAAGATCCTTGCTCACAATGTTCCACCCGATGACTCCCTGACGGCTCCCTGACCACCTCACCCAAATTTCCCCACTTTCCCAGCATGGCCTTAACAATCAGAGTCTGGGATCATTCCACCACATTACACTGGTGTTTTGCCTATACTGAGTTCTTCTGGTACCCCATGTTTCTCTTTCTGACTTTCAGCGTCCACGGTGTTTAGTTTTTGTTTCTATGAGCAATGATGAGGGTTTTAATTCAATCAGCTCGATGCATTCCAGGCCAGATTGGTAACAGCAGCTATCAGAGAGCCACTAAGAGTAAAGCTGAGTGCATGTGTATCTTCTCCTTTACAACAATCACCCATTCTTGCTGCTGTTACTCTCCTTTCACCTATTTAATGGCAAAGTAGAAATTAGTAACATTACAACAATGTTCATGAGACTTTCAGTCTCCCATGAAGCCTCTTTCTGTGCCCTTTCTCAGACAATGCCTCTCACTGTCAATAGCAGCCCTGATACTAGGGGACACTGCAACATGAAGGCTGGCGTCAATGCTTTGAGAGGACAGAGTGTCACCCTACACTACCAGTCACTGGATGAGCCAGCATTTATTGCTTGTCCCTAATTGCCCTAGAGAAGGTGATTGTGAGCTGCCTTCTTGAACGGCTGTAGTCCATGTGCTGTAGATAGACCCACAAAACCATTTGGGAAAGAGTTCCAGGATTTTGACCCAGCAACAATGAAGGAATGGTAATATATTCAAGTTAGGATGGTGAGTGACTTGGAGAGGAACTTGCAGGTGGTGGTGTTCCCATGTATCTGCTGTCATAGAGTCATACAGCACGGAAACAGACCCTTCAGCCCAACGTGTTCATGCCAACCAGGTTTCCTAAACTGAACTAGTCCCATTTGCCTCAGTTTGGCCCATATCTCTCTAAGCCTTTCCTATTCACGTACCTGTCCAAATATTTTTTACATCTTTCCCAGAATATTGCATATTTCAATAAAATTGCCTCTCATTCTTCTAAACCCCAATGAGTACAGGCCCAGTTCCTCATAAGACAGTAATAGTTCTTGTCCTTCGAGATGATAGCGGTCATAGGTCAGGAAGGTGCTGTCTAAGGAGGTGAATTTCTGCAGTGCATCTTGTAGATGGTACATACTGCTGGTATCAGTGGTGGAGGGAGTGGATGTTTGTGGATGTGGTGCCAATCAAGTGGGCTGTTTTATCTTGGATGGTGTCAAGCACCTTGAGTATTGATAGAGCCGTACCCATCCAGGCACATCAGGAGTATTTCAGCACTTATTGGGTCAACATTTATTAGCCACTCTAATTGTCACTTGAACTCACTAGTTTCAAAGGCCAGTTCAGAGGGCAGTTACAGGTCCTGTGGGTCTGGAGTCACATGTAGTCCAGACCAGATAATATTATCAGTTTATAAGATAAATTATAAGATTTCCTTCCCTAAAGGCCATTAGAGAAGCAATTTTTTTTGACAACAATTGACAATGGTTACATGGTCACCATTAAGCTAGCCCTTAATTCCAGATTTTTATTGAATTCAAATTTCACCATCTGTCACGGTAGGATTCAAACCCATGTCCCCAGAACATTAAAATGGGTCCTGTACGCCATCAATGGCTAAAACTTCATGGCAACTTGTAAATTCTGCTTAATGCATTGGTGCTGCAGGTTGTTATGTTTGGAAATAGCATGAATGGACAACTCCACACTCATGGAATTAATTCCACATTGCCAAAACTTAATCGAGGGAGTTCTACAATCGTCAGAGATACCGTCTTTTAGATTAGGTCTCATTTGCCCAGTCCAATTTGAAGTGGAGAAGGGGAATTCATCCTGGTGACCTGTTCAATATTTGTTCATCACCAACACCATAAGAACATTAGAACATAAGAGCCAGGAGCAGGAGTAGACCTTCTGGCCCGTTCAGACTGCTCCATCATTCAATAAGATCATGGCTGATCTTTACGTGGTCTCAGCTCCACTTACCCGCCGGCTTACCGTAACCGTTAATTTCTTCATTGTTGAAAAGTCTATCTATCTTTGCCTTAAACACATTCAACGAGGTAGCCTCAGCAGTCTCACTGGGCAGGGAATCCCACAGATTCACAACCCTTTGGATGAAGATGTTACTCCTCAAACGGTGGAAAAAACCTCCCTGCTTCTGTCTTATCTACTCCCTTCATAACTTTATATGTTTCAATGAGATCCTCCTTCATTCTTCTAAATTCCAATGAGCATAGCCCCAGTCTACTCAATCTCTCTTCATGATGCAACTCTTTCAATTTTAGAATCAACTCGGTGAACCTCTTTTGCATCTGCTTCAGTATCAGTATATCCAGTATAAGGAGACTAAACTGCGCACAGTTCTCCAGGCGTGGCCTCACCAGCATCCTATGAAGCTGCATCATGAGAATTTCCTTGGGATATCCTGAGGACCTGTAAGGCACTATATCAATGCAATATTTTTATCTGTAGTTGGAGATTCATATGGTGTTCAGCATAGACCAATTTGCGTGATTTGTCTCTGTGCTATATAGTTAAGGTAGAAACCCTACCCCCTCTCTGTATGTCGGCATCTCTCTATCCAATGCTGTCTAAATGGCCCTCAGTTGGTCTATATCTATGTTTCTGGCTCTATGTATTTTATGTACGAATCTCATGTCATTTGCTCAGTCTGTCCTAATTCAGTTCATCTCATCATCTGATATATTATGACATTGAAAACGATCAAAATTTATTTACAGAGGCAAGTGAATGGATAGGCACGAGGGGTGGTTAGGAGGATTGACCTTGGGAGGGAGTTGGCTTCTATCAGATAAAATCTGTCTTGTGATAATTTCTCCTGCGCTGTTTCCATTAGGATTTCAAAAGGAAATATCCAGCTGCCTTTATGAACCTCATTTTTAATTAATTACTATTAATACATTCTTCAGAATAAACTAGGTTAAAAAGGTCTTTGTCTGATTTTTTTTTAACTAGTGGTCCGATTAATATGTGAAAATTGTTATCACTCAACGGGAATGGTTAATAATTAAACAGCAAAGGTCTGGCTTTCTGAAACATTTTGCTGGGAGCTGGAGCCATGCAGATCAGGATGACTTCAGGAAGTGTCTAAGTTATGTTCAGTTCAGCAAGTGAGACAACACAGTATTTAAAAATGAAAATACTTCTCTCAGTGTCAATAAAACAGCTGAATGAACACAGAAACATTGGAGATTGGAAGAGGAGGAGGTCTTTCGGCCCATCTAACTTTCCCCAAACTTGGTTCAAAATCCTGGATTTCCCTCCCTAATGGCATTGTGTATCTACCTAGAGCACACAGACTGCAGTGGTTCAAAAAGGCAGCTCACCACCACCTTCTCATGGGCAATTAGAGATGGGCAACATATGCTGGCCCAGCTTACAGCACCCATGCCTCACAAATGAATATTGAAAGAGTTCATAACTGATCTTCTATCTCAATGTCATTTTCCTGCACTATCCCAGTTTCCCTAAATGTTTTCAATATCTAGAGATCTAACAATCTTTGTCTTGAATACATTCAATAACTGAGCCTCCAGAGTGCATCTTGGACAGAGAAGTCCAAACATTCTCTACCTCTGACAATTGCTCCTTATCCCAGTCCTAAATGGCCCATTCCTTATTCTGAATCTATATCCCCTGGTTTCTCCCATCACTGCAGCTACCTACCCTAAGCCAGGGAAATGTCTGTCCCTCATCTCCCCTGTCAAATACAATGTTTTTTCCAATGGGACCACCTCTCACTATTCTAAATTCTATAGAATAGAGGTTCGGTCTCCTCATAGGACTATCTCTGAAGTCTGACAGTCCTTTGAAGGACTAGGTATGAAGAGTAATTTCAATTCGCAGTTGCTCCAACCTTGCTTTATTATGTAGCAGATCTGTCATTTGGCCTCCAGTGTTAACAGAGAACAGGCCACTGTCTTGTCTTGTCAGACACAAGACTATCAACCATCCATCCTTGCAACGGCACAGCCTCCAGAAGCTCCTCTCATCCAGGAGTCACTGTTTAAAGATTCAGGGTAGGCCAAGTATGACTGAGATGAGTATGTTTACAACAGAGATAGATAGGTTCTTGATTGTCAAGGGAATCAAGGGGTACAGGGAGAAAGCGGGAGAATAGGGTTGAGAATATTATCAGCCATGATTGAATGGCAGAGCAGACTCAATGGGCCGAATGGCCTAATTGTTGCACCCACGACTTGTAGTCTTATGGTCTTATGATGAGAAATGTCTTCACTCACAGAGTGGTGAAGCTGTGGAATTCACTGCCACAGAAAGCAGTTGAGGCCAAAACATTGAATGTTTTCAAGAAGGAGTTAGATATGGGTCCTAAGGTTAAAGAAATCAAAATATGTGGAGAGGAAACAGGAACAGAGACTGAGTTGGATGGTCAGCCATGATAATGTTGAATGGCAGAGCAGATGAAAGGGCTGAATGGCCTACTCCTACTCCTATTTTCTACGTTCCTATGTTTCTTTATCCCTGCAGTCCTTCCCATTAGTAAATGGGGGCATTTTAGATCTCACAATCTTGCACTGCTCTGATTGCATCTCCTTTCAATCTCCTTTGCTTCAACAGCTACCTATTTTCCGATTCTTGAAGTTTATCCCTGGCTTATTCTGCTTGCCTGCCTCTTTCCCTGTTTTCTACAGCTATCTCAGACTGTCTGGCTTGAGCAAAGACAGAGCTAATCTTCACATATTGCAGCGTTCTCATCCGGATGCTGAACTCAGGATGGGTGGGGAAGGTGCATCCTTATCCCTGTCCAACCTCCCCCTTCTCTGCAGCACACAGCATGGGAGATTAGCGTAGCACTTAAGGCAGCGTCTGTACCTCAGACTCACGGGCTCATTAAGCAAAGCCTGACAATCTATAATATAATGTCTGATTGCACTGGAGTGCTTTCTGTTAATGGATTGTTGTCAAAGATGAAACAACATCTGGGATTTCAGTCACAGACTGTCTTCCTGCTGTCTATAACCCCCCAAATAAACATCTGCTCTGCTGTTTACAAGCTTCATTGCACATCTGCGTATGGCCCGTGTCTTTATGGTAAATTTATTGTGACAAGAGAGCATCAGGTTTCCCGTAACAAATATTCTCTTACAAAGGCAGATTTGACATGGATGAATTTTTAAATATGTAATCAGAGAGTCTTAATGGGGCCTCAAAGATCAGGCATCAGGCTGCCAGGAAATTCATCAAGGGCAGTGTTTGACAGGAGTGCTTCAGACTGCAGTATCCTTTGAGATATCCATCCTAGATCATCCTCAGAAATGAAGACGGGTGGCCACTCCTGTCGAAATGAGAGAATCCAGGTTAAGATTTGACTAAAAATCTTAAATCCTTTTTTGGCTCATGTTGGTTCCTCTCATGGTTATGGGAGATGGTGATATGGTAAAATCACCATAGTCTTACCAGATCATAGGGCTACTCTCTCATTAGACAGAGAAATGTTTGGTGGTGGTTTAACCTGTTGGTCACTATACTTGAGGGGAGAGGTTGAGAATGAGAGTCTTCCATAATGAGCTGAATAAAGATGTTGGTGTAGTGGTAATCCAAGGATTACAGGCTCGTATGCTAGGGCTAAGGGTTCAAATCCTTCCCTGGCAACATTCAAATAATCAATAAAAATGAAAACTAATCTCAACAATGGTGCTGATTGCTATAAAGCACCATTCTGGTTTACTTATACCCTTTAGGGAAGGTAATCTATCATCCTTACCTGGTCTGGCCAACATCAGACTCCAGGCTTACAAAAATGTAGCTGACCCTTAACTGCTCTTAATTCCTAAGCAGTCATATATCCATTGCCACTGTCCCTACCCAGCTTTCACTGTCTTTCTCCTGTTCTCCAACAATTTCACCTGTACATCAATCCATTGCCTCAGTCCACTCCACCATTGGGAAAACGGTGATGTAGTGGTTAGTAGACCAGAAGACCAGGCATATATGCTGAGGATGTGTTCAAAACTCACCACAGCTGAAGATGTATAAACTCGGTTGATAAATTTGGAATAGTTGTAAAGAACTCGAAATCAACATCAATATTTACAAAAATCTATCTAGCTTGCTGGTAACCTTTAAGGAAGGAAGTCTGCTGTTTGGTCTACGTGTGACTCTAGACCCACAGCAATGTCGTTGATGTTGGAGCGTCTCCTGGCAAACCAAGTGAGGGCAATTAGGGTTAGAGAAATGCTCAGGGTTGTTGCAAACAAATTTGAGAACAATTTTAGTCAAATCTTAAATTGCCAGGGCTTGCAGTTGGCAGTTGGGCATCACTGGAAGATTCCTTTTGGATCAACAGAGATGCTTTCCAGCTGAGCATTTTTTCACAGGAAGGTAGGACTCAAAAAAAACTGAGGAGAGGTGAGAAGTATATTGGAAATTGATTACTCCAGGTTCTAGAATGAATGGAGGACGTTTCCTTCAAACCTGGAAGGAGCTTTGTCTTTATGAAAAGGAGATTCCTAAATCTGTTTCTAAAAATTAATTCACAATGTGAATGCTGGGCCAGCATTTATTGCCAATTCTTAGTAGCTGTTGTTTCTCTTCTGTTTTTAAGAACCATCGACACATCACCAAACATCGCCCTCTGTAAATATTTCCTTGGATTGACATCCTGAAGATTATTTTGACTCGTATGAAAATGCAAAACTAGTGATAGCAAATTGGCTGTCTGTTTTTACATTGTTCCTAACTTTAATTTCTATTGACATCACTGAACATGAGAACTGTGGGAGATGCATAACTTGCTGCCAATTCACTATTGTCTGTTTTACTCTTGTCCGAGAGCCAAATTACTCTTAATTAATTTTCAATAATTTCTAGCTGAATGCTTTAGAAACATTTATCAATTGTTTGAGTGGCATCAAAGCTGGAGCTTTTACTGTGGTCTACCAAGCACAAATAGATTTTTGTTCCAGCATATGAGAATTAGGGACAGGCTGCTCAGGAGAGATGTTAGGAAGCACTTCTACACATAAAGGGTGATAGATTTTGGATCTCTCTTCCACAAACAGCAGTGAATGCTGGATCAGTTGTTAATTTTAAATCTGAAATAGATAAATTTTTGTTAAGCAAAGGCATTAAGAGATATGGACTAAAAGCAGGTATATGGAGTTAGGTCACAGATCAGCTTTGATCTCATTGAATGGTGGAAGAGGTTTGAGGGGCTGAATGGCCTAATCTTGTCCAAGTGTACCTATATTTGTGCATAAAGCCTCAATACCTGCTGCCTATGTTCTCAGTCCAGTGATGAGATCTAAAGTTTCTCGTCCTTGTTTTCAAATCACACCATTGCCCAATCTCCCCCCAACTCCATAACCTCCTCCAGCCCTATCATGCTCTGTGATCTCTGAGCTCCGATAATTCTGGCTGCTTGCTCAAGTTCAGTTTTCTGAAGAACAGTCATATCAGACTCGAAATGTGAACTCTGTTTCTCTATCCATAAATGCAGCCAGACCTGCCGAGCATCCCGAGAACGTTCTGCTTATATTTCAGATTTCCAGCATCCATAGCATTTGGCTTTTATTCAATTTTTGTCACACTGCCGCTGATAACCAAGCACCCTTGTGGTTGTTGTAGACCAGACCAGACCCTCTCAAATTACATTAAGACAATAGCCTAGACCCTCACTTTTCCTTACTTTAAAAGCATTTCATTCCGGATGCAATTCTATTGGTCAAACAACTGGATTTAAAGCAAAACACACTTTATTCATCCACTATAGTTAAATTACAACGAAAGGAAAGAATTAGCTTTGTTGTAACTCTCTCAAAATGCTTAACCAAATAATAGATACAGTAACTATTACTAATTAACTGTTCCAATATAGTAAAGCCCACAAACACACCCTTGATAAAAGGCGAATTCAGGAGAAAAGACAGATTGTCCCATGTGTAACTCCAGCAGCAGGAAGACACTAAGAGAAAACTCTGAGACTTTGTAGCAGGGGGATAGTGTAGCAGGGAGAGATGTACTGCAGTTTCCAAACCATGTGGACACCCCAGGAAAAACTGCTATTGATGAAAAACTAAACTAAAAATCTTGGTTCTGTGGGAGCTTGACCACACCCATTCAGGCTGCTTCTAATGTTCTAACTTTTACAAAAAAAACCAAGGTCTCACACGCTGTTTACTTTGTGAGTTTTCAATAGACAGCTCATTACTTCTGCCTTAAAAAGAATGCCTCTTCAAAAAAACCCAGGACAAAACACACCTCCTAAAGCCAGAGTATCATCATGTGTTGCAGTGGTAGAGTCCTGAGCTATGGGCCAGAAGAACTGGATTCAAATCTCACCTGCCCCAGAAGTGCATAATGACATTTCTGAGTAGATCTATTGCAATATCTACCATTGACAGTCCTGCCTTCAGCTGCCAAGACTGAAAGCTCTGGAATTCCCTGTCGCTCTACACTTTAAGATACAGAGTTGCAGCTGTAATATCACTGGAGTAGTAATTCAGAGGCAGACATAAAAGTTGCTGGAAAAGCTCAGCAGGTCTGGCAGCATCTCTGAAGAAAAAAATCAGTGTTAACATTACGGGCCACCTGCGTTTGTCCAGCAATTTCTCTTTTTGTTCCTGATTTGCAGCATCCGCAGTTCTTTCGTTTTTTTATTTAGTAATTTGTAGGGTAATGGGTCAAAACTCACTATGTTGGCTGGTGGAATTTAAATTCAGTCAATTATTATGGAATTGCAAACTAGCCCTTCAGTAATGATGACCAAGAAACGATCATTCATCGCTATAAAACCCACATTGTTATGCTGATGCCCTTAAGGGAATGAAAGTGCTGCTAAAGGAATTACATTCTTTGATGTGACTTTGTGCTTTGCAGTTTCAGAATAGCAGCGCAGATGTTCAAATTTGTAAAACTGATGTAGTTTTCTCTTGGTATATGTGGATAAATATCAGTTGATAGAGACTTCATTTTCACCGATGAAACTTATTTGTTTATTATCGTGGTTTTACCAATAGTTAATGCAGTTTTATTGTGGCTCCCTCTCTCCTCCCTGTTCCTGGTGATTAAGTCATTTGCCCAATGGTTGCATTGGCACTAGGTCAGCATCATGTTTGATTGATACCACTCCTGCAAAGAACTCTGGATGCTTCAATGAAGATGCTATTTAAATGTAAGTTAGCTCCTCCTGGGCTCTGCTGGTCTGGAGGTGTTTTGCTTCGTTTCGGATTGAACCATCATCTCGTCACTGCTGGCCATGCAGACTCTGTCACAGGGAAGGGAGATTCAGCAGGAATGAATCAACAGATAATTTGGTTGCAATTCATTTGTAGGTGCCTGTGAATTAGGAAAGAACTTGTGACTGCCTTCAGTGATGGAACAAATAAAATATTAAAACTTAATCAAGCTTAAAGTGTACAATAGCCAAATTAGTGCAGCATTAAAATCAATTCCGATTCCATTCTTAATGCCTAATCAGCTAAGAGTCTGATACATGATTTGAATTACATGAAATGTTTGCCCTTACATAGCACGTTTCATGATCAGCGAATGCACTTTTGAGGTGTGTTCACTGTTGTAAAGTTGGAAAGTTGATTAGAGCACAGAAAGATTCCACAAGAAAAGCTATGTGCTTGTTGCTATGTAATCTATTTTTGTGACATTGATACACGCTTACACACTCCAGCCTCACAATACCAGATGAGAGTGAAGTGTTCCCTCACATTGGTCCGCCCTGAGATATGGCAGAAATTTAAGAACTTTTTTGATGGTCTCAATGTGTAGAGGATCCATCTGGTGGAGAACTGGGGTGTACAGGGTAGATTGGCTCTGATTCATTTCTGTGCTGTCTGTTGAGTTTTCTGACCTCTAATAGAAGTATGATGATTAGCTAGCTTCATAGCAAATGCTCACGAGTGATGAATATTCACTGTGGCCAAGGTACCAGAGGCTTGTCATTCAAAGAGGTAGGTAAGTGAAATTGGAAAGGAAAGAGCCGTTCAGTACCAACTGGTTACCTAAAACAAAAACTGAAATTGCTGGAAAATCATGGCAGGTCTGGCAGTGTTTGTGGAGAGAAATCAGTGTTAACATTTCAGGTCGAATGATCCATCCTCAGGACAGATGGCAACTAGGAAAAATATTGGTTTATATGCAGCAGATAGGGTGTAGGGAGGGGGTAGTGAGTAAACAATAGGTGGGTATAGAGCCCAAACAGAGAGAAGAACAGTTGGACGGACAAAGGAGTGGATAACAATCTGGCTAGGAGTCCTATGATCCTGGGTGGATTCGAAGCACAAAGGATGAAACTTGAGATGGAATTCACATCGAGTGAGTCTGAGCTGGAGGTAATCACTGGGGAACGTGGCTGTGGAAATGAGTTTTAGCAAATATCTTGTCAAACTCCAGGAGTGACAGTAAAATTAAGGATGGCGGACAAAAAAAAATTGGAACAGAAAACCCACCGGAGAGAGGAGCAGAACTTCTTCAAGGTGGGCATGCCTGGAAAAGATCTGGCAGTGAGTTAGATATAAAATAAAAACCCAAAGAACTGAGGATGGTTTGTGCACTGTTTTAAAAAAAAATCTTTTCATGAGATGTGGATGACACTGATGACAGATCCTTAACTGCCCTTGAACTGATTGGCTTGCTAGACTATTTCAGAGGGCACATGCTGTAGATCTGAAGTCTCATGTAGACCAGATGAGGTGAGGATGGTAGATCTCCTTCTCTAAAGGAATTTAGCTGAGTTTTTGCAACAATCAATTATAGCTTTTTGGTTTTCAATTTCAGATTTTAATTGAATTTAAATCTCACCAGCCATTCAAATTCATGGCTTCAGAACTCCTCTGGGCTTCCAGATATTACAACATCAGTGACATTACTCCTCTTCTGTAGAGGGAGTAGAGACATTGATCCAGTAAATGCTCCTATAATATGATGTGTACTTCAAGAAGGCAGTTAAAAGAGAAGATGTTTTCCTTCCTATAAGATACTTTGTGATGTAGCTTCACAGAATGATTAATCGATAACATCTTTGGCATTTTAAGGATCCTTTCTACCAGAACTTGCTACAAAGTGGTTTCACCTTTCACTGAATGAGCAGTTAACATCTGAACACAGCCTAAGTTCACAATCAGAGTTTATTAAGAGTCTGGGCAGGCCTTAACCAATGTCTCACACTGTACATGTTTAATGTCAGTACGTAACTTCGCACAGACACTGAACTCAGGCATGGTAACTGTCCTTGCTCAGTAAAATTAAACCTTTCTCGTAACCCCATGGGAAGGCTCTGAAGGGATGGAACTTTTCATAGACTGCTACACCTATGTTTTAGCTGTTCACTGCTGTTAATTCCTTGATCCATTTCACTGATTCTGGTCTAGCTTCTGCTGATCAACACTGACTAAAATTGAAAAGTAAAGAAGACAATGGCCACAGTTCCATGTATTTTTCAGTGCTCCTAACTGTTCTTTTGCTGGTTTGGCAGTTAGATGTGGGGGTTGGGTTGCTTTCTGCTGATTAGAGACTTGCTTGTAGAAAGTAGTTTACTTTGGATATACAGCACAGAATCAGGCCATTCAGCCCAATCAGTGCATGCTGGCATTATGCTCCATGCAAGCCTTCTCCCGTCTTTTCTCAACTAATTCATCATTGTAAGCTTTTATTCTCTTCTCCCACATACGCTTGTCTAGTTTCCCCTTAAATACACGTGTGTTATTCACATCAGCCTCATCCTGTGTCAGTGAGTTCCAGATTCCTAAAACTAGTTTTTTAGGTGAAGACATTGCTTCTGAATTTCCTATTGGATTTCTAGGTGACTATCTTAGATCGTAAAGTGATACAGCATGAATACAGACCCTTCGGTTCGACAAGTCCATGCTGACCATAATCCCAAAATAAATTAGTCCCACCTGCCTGCTCCTGGCCCATATCCCTCCAAACCTTTTCTATTCATGTACTTATCCAAAAGTCTTTTAAATGTTGTAATTGTACCCACATCCAACACTTCCTCAGGAAGTTCATTCCACACACGAACCTCTGTGTAAAAAATTTGCCCCAGTGCCTTTTTCAAATCTCTCTCCTCTTACCTTAAACATTTGACCCCTAGTCTTGAAATTCACTTATCCTAGAGAAAAGACAGCTACCATTAATCCTATCTGTACACATCATGACATTATAAACTTCTGTAAGGTCACCTCTCAACTTCCTACACTCCAATGAAAAAGTCCCAGCCTATCCAGCCTTTCTTTATAACTCACACCTTCCATACTCGGCAACATCATGGTAAATCTCTCTTGAACCCTCTCCAACTAAATAATATCCTTCCTATAACTGGGCAACCAGGACTGGATGCAATAGTCCAGAAGTGGCCTCACCAGTGTCCTGTACAGCTTCAACATGACATCTCAACATATTGATTGCTTCCAGTTACGTTCTTTCCCTCAGCAGGAGATATTCTTCCTGTCTGCAAGTAAAATACTGCAGGTGATAGAAATCAGAAGCAAACACAGAAAATGATGGAGAAAGTCAACAGTTCTGGTAGCATCTGCGGAGAGAAAAACAGAGTTAATGTTTCAAGTCAGTGTGACTGTCCTTCAGACATTCTTTCTGTATCCACTGAATTAAAACATTTCATAATTTTAATCTAAGATCAGCAAGGTCCACAAAGCTATAGTCAACTTTTGCACTTAGCTCACAACTGCGTGTTATCACACAGCATTTATTTTAAAGAGATAAATGTACACACGAATCATATCAATAACCCCACAGTTATAATTACTGAAGTAAAAGCAGTGAGTGCCAGAGAAACTCAGCAGGTCTGGCTGCATCTGTGATGCTCCAAAGAAGAGTTAAAACAGCTTCAAATGTTAAATCAGATCCTCTCTCCATGGACACTGCCTGATTTGCTGAGTTTCGCCAGCAATTTCTATTTTCATTTCAGATCTCCAGCATTCCACAGTCCATTGTTTTTATTTTTATTTCACAATGACTAAATAGTTTATGCTTTTCCTTCCAGCCCTTCTGTATTGGTTTCTGCTTTGTTGAGGTGGTCCGACTGCCAATTCATGGTCGTTGTGGCAGAGATGAGTTTGGGCCCTGTACAAGGTCTGGTGGCAACAGCAGCAGCGGCATCGGCAAGGTGGGCCTGAAGCGGACTCATGCCAGCGGCTGATTGGAGTTTGGTCCGGTGTGGTACCTGGCAGCATCGGTGGCATCTGCATTGGCGATGACTCACAGTGGCGAGGATGTCAGTGGAGACGGGATGGTGCCAAAGACTGGTGGCTTTCATTCCAGCAGCGGTGTGGCAAAGGAGAGTCATGTTTGGCCACCAGGCCCATGGCCCAGGGTGGAGCATTTAACAAGAAGGATTGCAAAGTTGGACACTTTTTCTTTATTTCTTCACTTTTTCCCCTTTGTATTCTAAGTTTTGGTTTTTTTTCTGTGTTTTAAGATGGCGCCAGAGAGTGGCAACAGCGTACAACACTTTTCACTACATTTTGTAAAAACATACACATATCAATAAATAAATCAAAAATCCTGCTTCTTCATACATCCGTGTGTATGGATGAACTCCTGACTCTGGCTATAGATATTGCTCACTATGTTGTCATTCAGTTAGACAACGCAAAGATAATAACCAAAGAACTGCTAATATCATAGAATGGCATGGTGGCTCAGTAGTTAGCACTGCTGCCTCACAGTGCCAGGGACCCAGGTTTGATTCTAGCCTCGGGTGATTGTCCGTGTACTGTTTGCATGCTCTCCCTGTGTCTGAATGGGTTTTCTCCCACAGTCCAAAAATGTGCGGGGTAGGTGGATTGGCCATGCTAAATTGCCTGTAGTGTCCAGGGATGTTTATGTTAGGTGGGCTAGACCTGGGGAAATGCAGGGGTAGGGGAATGAGACAGGGTGGGATGCTCTTCAGAGAGGTGGTGTGGACTTGTTGGGCTGAATGGCCTGTTTCCACACTGTCAGGATTCTATGATCTGAACAAACAAAAGCAGACATTTTTGGGGAAACTCAGCAGGTCTGGAAGCATCTGTAGACACAGAAAGCAGAGTTAACATTTCGTGTCTGGTTCTGAAGGACAGTACCTAGATTTGAAACACTAATACAAGAATTGTATTGACCCCAGCGCTTGTAACTGTTTCATGTTAATCAGGTGATACTTGACTGCTTTGAAGGTGTAAGCAATGGATTTTCTTTTCTTTTCAAGAAGGCGTTAGATCTAGTTCTTAGTGACAAAGGGATCAAATTGTATAGTGAGAAAATGGGAACATGATACTGAGTTGAACGGTCTACTGTGATAACATCAAATAGCAGAGCAGGCTTGGAGGGCTGAATGGCCTACTCCTGCTTCTATGCTTTTGTTATTGGTGTTGGAGATCACAGGAGTTAGCAGTGACTGTGCAGTTGGGGTCTGTTGCATTATCTTAAAGCAAAAAAAGATCGAGATGAAGGGTAGTTGCTGAGAGAGAGCAGGAAATGTGTGCTCAGACATTAACAAAAATTTGTGGAGTGTTTATCAGGATTACATTTAGTCTTGGCCCAGCTCATTGGCAATAATGAAAATCTAATTGATGGAATATGCCCTTAACGTTTGAATATTTGTCCATTTTCATGCTGGAGCAATCTAATTTGACAGTGCACCAAGCTATGAGCTAAGCCTGATCTGCAGACACCCCCAGCAAATAAACTGTCAGGTTATAAGTCATCAGGATGGTTTATGTTGATGGAGTGCGATCAATAGTCTGCAGACCCAGAACCACCAGAGACCCAGTTTGTCCTGAGCCTTGATGCTGCCATCAGGTCTCCTTTTACAAATGTACATGTTTTTATATTTTCTCTCTTTCTTTCATTCCCTGGCTTGCTATCAACTATCGATTGATTGCCTGAATTTCTTTCTCTCGCTCTGGGCTCCATCTCCATCTACCTTTCGTCACCAATACCACTCCTCCTTCCTACCCTCCTCCGCTCATCATTACATAGACCACCTTCTCCCAGCTACTAGTAGTTCTGAAGAAGATTCACTGGACTCAAAATGTTAACTCTACTTTCTTTCCATAGATGCTACCAGACCATGTTGAGTTTCTGCAGCAATTTCTGTTTCTTGCTTCATGTTTTTGTATTTGATGCGTTTGCCATTCTCTAGATTAGAGAGTGACATTGTTACATTCATAAAATCTACCACACTATTCTGGCAAATAGAATTAAGATTTCATTACGAAAGTACCAAATATAAAAGCATGGAACTAAATTTCCTTCCTTACAGGAATGTTGATCAGCCTAAATTTGGACTGGAAGCATATAGAGTACTGAATGGGGAGAAGGATGATTGGAGTTTAAATACATTGAGCACCACACATTAGGTGTAACCACAGATAAATTGCAGGTCTATACATAGTGGTACAACCTGCGCATAGCATGAACAAGGTTTATAAACTAATGGTCAACATAAGTTGTTTCCTATTTGGAAAAGAAAAATTGAGATTATTATGCAGAAGCTCTCAATTCTTAAGATAGTCTCCTGATTTGTTAGCAGGGTTGGCATTAGTGCCAACTGGCACAGGATATTTCTCCTTCCCCAAGGACTAGAGGCCAAAGTCTTAGCAATGAAGGGTTGGTCATTGTGATCAAGAAGAAGAGAGATTCTCTTTCTCTCACCAAGGCTGTGAATCTTTGAGATTCTGTGTTCTGGAGGGATGTGGATGCCCAGTGGATGCAAGTGGTAGAATTTTAAGCAGGACCAGAAGCAAATAACCAGGGCGGCGCGGTGGCTCAGTGGTTAGCACTGCTGCCTTACAGCGCCTGGGTTCAAATCCCCCCTCCAGCCACAGTCTGTATGGAGCTTGCATGTTCTCCTCGTGTCTGCATGGGTTTCTGCTGGATGCCCCGGTTTCCTCCCACAGTCCAAAGATGAGCGAGTTAGATGGGTTGGCCATACGAAATATTGTTCAGGAATGTGTAGGTTAGGTGTATTAGCCATGGGAAATATAGGGATAAAGGGACAGGGTAGGGGGATGGGCCTGGGTGGGATGTTCTTTGGAGGGTCAGTGTGCACTTGTTGGGCCAAATGGCCTGTTTCTACAACTCTATGGCTTCTATAAAAATAAGGGGATAAAGTTAGAAAATGAAAAGGATGTTAAGGTTCAGTCTTAAGGGTGGATCAGACATACAGCTGGTACAGATTGATTTAAATGATGAAACTGTGAAATGTTCTGTCATATAACTGTAACCTTAAGCATCACGTGATAGGACTCAGCTAAAAGGTTGGAACTTGTACAACTTGGAGCTCTGCAGTGTTACCTTTAAGAATATATTACTAATATATTTTTTAACAATAAACTTAGAAATCTCAGCTTATCTAGGGTAAAAAGAAACTCAGACTAAAACATTGACCAATGCCTGCTCCGAACTCTTATGTGAACCTATTGCTTTTTAGTCTAGGCCCGAAACGTCAAGCTTTCCTGCTCCTATGATGCTGCTTGGCCTGCTGTGTTCATCCAGCTCCACAACTTGTTGTCTAGGTATATAAACTCAGTCCTGTTCAATAAGGACTATTTACAACAAAATAAACTCAGAAAAACATACTTTAAAAAATGCTAGATGGGGAAGCCCAATTTATCAGGAGGTTGTAATTACTTTACTGATGAGTTTCTGCAGAACAATAATGGCCACCGTCTTAGTTTCCATCTCCATTCTAACATATACACTTGAGTTTAAAGTCTTTGTTAGAGTTACGTCTCCTGGGTAATTGTGTTGTTCATTGATCAGCTTCCCAATGACGATGCAGCATAACATTTAAACATTTTGACATCATTTCAAATGGTGGGTTCAATGGCACCGTTTGTGCTGAGCTCTGACTGAAAGATGAAAAGTCCATTGCATTAGTGTGAAATTTCCATTTCACACATCAACCACACTCATGGTGTCTTTGAATGGGACAAGTTAGAAGTAGATTTGTTTTGTGAATTCAGCTCTGATGGGAAATAAACTCAAAGTGACTCAAAAACACTAGCAACCTTAGACAAGGCTTTGGATTCCTGTTCTCCTGAAAGATATTCACTTCCAGTAATCTCACCCAAGCAGCCATTAAGTGAGGGTAAACTCTTTTCCTACATTGTCTCACATCTGAGTCCATGACTGCAATGTTGATGCGAAATTAGATATCAAATCGATCTCTTTTCTCCCTAGTCCCAAGGAAAGGAGGCTAAACATACAACCCAGTCAAACATTTTGGTATTGCATTGAAAGAGAGAGAGCTGCACTGACTAAAATACTGTCATTCAAATGATACGATGGAAACATTCGTTCATTGGACTGATACCTGGGATGCCATGAATTTAGAAGAATGAGGAATGATTGCATTGAAATTCTGTTACAACCTTGGACAAGGTCACGAACTTTCTTTTAGAAAAGGAAAAATTCCAAAATCTCAGTTAGTTACTGGAAAAAAAATGAAGCCGTGAGATTCTTATTTAAAGCAGAATGTTTCTTTTACTCTTCAAGCCTCAAACACAGCAAACATTAAATATCGCCTCAGTTGCTCATACTGATTTCTGGGATGGTAGGGCTGATGCATAAAGAGCGCATGGATCGGTTAGACTATACTTACTGGAGTTTAGAAGAATGAGGGAAGTATCCCAAAGAAGCCTATTATTTTTGAACAGGACGAGACAGCGTAAATACAGGAAGCACTTTCCCGATGATCAGGGAATCCAGAACTAGGGATCACAGTCAAAGGTTATGGGGTAGGCCATTTAGGACTGAGATGAGGAGATTGGTGAGCTTGTGAAATTCTCTGCCGCAGAAAGTGGTTGATGTCAAAAACATTGAACGTTTTCAGGAAGAAGTTAGGTATAGCTTTTAGGGTTAAAGGGATCAAAGGGTACAGGGAGAAAGCAGGAACAAGGGGCTGAGCTGGATGACCAGCCATGGTCATATCGAACGGTGGAGCAGGACTGAAGGACCGAGTGGCCTGCTCCTGCTCCTAATTTCAATACTTCAATGTTTCTCTGTTTGACCTCTTATATTCTAAATCCCAGATTCAACGTATCTTAAACATCAAACTGCAGGAAAATTGCCAAGGATTGGATGTGGAGTCGCATATAGGCCAGACCAGGTAATGACAGCAGGCTTCCTTCCCTGAGGGATGCAAGCAGGTTTTATGGCAATTACATGATTGCAATTAAATGATCTCTTTAATTCCAGATTTCCTATTAAATTCAAATGTCATTATCTGTCATGGTGAGATTTCAACCCATGTCTTCAGAATAGTAGCCTGGGGTTCTGCAGTGGTAATCCAGTAATACTGCTACTACCTCCCCTGTATTTGCCAACCTATGATATTAGTTTTGGACTGAAAGAATGGGGTCATCTCATACACCGGGTGACTTATACTTGCTGATTTACGGTATTTATTCATGTCCTGTTTGAAAATTGACATTGAATCTGCCAAGGCATCAGCCTCTTAAGCAGCATGTCCCACATCATTACAATTGGCTACGTGATATTTCTGCCCTGCTCATGTCACCCCTGGTTCTTGAATGAAAGATAAATGAAAGAATTGTTACAACACCGAGATAGCAAGAGACACCAAGTCAGCCTCTGGATTTGCAACACCTTGACCTTCAAATGTTCAGTAACCCTCAAAATTGCTCAATTGTTCCTAATCAGACTTTATAAATAATGAGAGAAATGCAGCAGCTCTGGTGGCACCTGTGGAGAGAAAGCAGAATCAACGTTTTATGTCCAGTAACCGTTCTTTAGAACAGTTCTGAAGAAGTATCATTGAACTCAAAAATGTTAACTCTGCTTTCCCTCTGAGTTTTCCCAGCAATTTCTGGTTTAGTTTTGGATTTCCAGCATCCACAGTTCCTTTTTTTCATGTTTGCAAATAATAGATCTTGGACACTAAGTTTATAACTTCAACAAAAACGAACAATTTATTATTAAGAACGTAAATTTAGCAGAAAGCAGATAAACTACAAGACAATCAAATCAATGTCTACAATCTAAGACTAGTCATCCTCAAATGTAAATCCCACTGACACACCAATAGATTGACAGACAGACACAGTTATAGGATAAATCAGAAAAGAAAATAAAAGAGTCATAACTTACCAGTTCAATAACCAATTCAATGATGAATACCAGGCCTTCCTTGGACAATGGGTTTTACTGCAGACATACAGGACTAGGCATCTTGTTTGAATTCTGAAGTTTCTAATCATAGAATCATAGAATCCCTACAGTGTGGAAACTGGCCCTTCAGCCCAACAAGTCCACACCAACGCTCAGAGCAACCCATCTAGACCCATCCGCCTATAACCCACCTAAGCTACACCTCCCTGAACACTATGGGCAATTTAGCATGGCCAATCCACCCAACCTGCAATTCTTTGAACTGTGGGAGGAAACTGGAGCACCCAGAGGAAACCCACACAGACATGGGGAGAATGTGCAAACTCCACACAGACAGTCACGCGAGGGTGGAATCCAACCCGGGTCCCTGGTGCTGTGAGACAGCAGCGCTAACCACTGAGCCACCGTGCCACCCCTAATAATACCAACAGTTTCTGCAGACCTCCAGAGAATTGTTACTTACTTCTTACAGACTGGGGCTCTTTTCTAAGAACTTTTAACAAGTCAATAACTGGAGAATAACGAGAGAGAGCAAAACCAAAAGACAAAACCCAGTCCAGTCCAAATGTTTCCAAAGCAAAAGTGTCTCCTGCCCAAGAAACAGTCAGAACCAGTACACTCTTTGTATTTTTCTTTCTTTTTCAACATTCTCTGTGGTTGATTGGCCAGCACTTTTGGTGCTCTGCCTTGATTGAACAATCCAACCATCGTTGAGTATAACATCTCGGTGTTGGTTCATGCATAGTATTCTTAGAGCAGTAATTAACCTGCATTATCTTTCTAGGCCAGTTCCCAACAGCAAACCTCAGTCTTTTGTTCTGTCCCTTTTTTTTAAAGAAAACAGGCGGCTGTTCAAAGTTCAAAGATTCAATTCCCACCTTCAACTCACAGTTACAAACCAAAAATGAAAAAATTTAAGAAAAACAGCGATGGTCTCAACAGAATTTAATGTTTAGATAAGGGGAAGTTATTTCCTCAGATGGAATGTCTCAAAATAGAAGGAGAAACATTCACATTGGAATGAGGCTTTTCAGGGATTGTGTCTGGCAACATTTACTCATACAAAAGCATGGTTGAAGACTGGAACTTTCCCATAAAGCTATTATAGAATCCCTCCAGTGTAGATAGAGATCATTCAGCCTGCACCAAACCTCTGAACAGTATCCTACCCTATCATCATGATACCACATTTACCATAGTTAATCCACCTGCACATCCCTGGTATCTAAAAGGCGATTTACCATGGTCAATCCACCTAACATGCAGATTTTGAGAGGAAACCCACACAGATACACCAAGAACACACAAACAGTCACCAAAGGCCAGATATGAACCTGGATCCCTAGCGCTGTAAGGTAGCAATGCTAACCACCGGGCCACCAGATTAAGAGCAGAGCTACAACTGAGTTTTAACAACAACAATATGAGTTCTGAGAAAGGGTCACTGGATCCGAAACATTAACTCTGTTTTTCCCTTCACAGATGCTGTCAGACCTGCTGAGCTTTTCCAGCAACTTTTTTTTCCTGATTTACAGCATCCGCAGTTTCTTCGGTTTTTATTTTGCAACTGAGTTTTGATGGGCAAGGTTATTAAAGGACATGGACCAAAGCTGGGTAACGGAGTTGAGGTAGTGATCAACCCATGATCTACTTTAATACCAGAACAGGTTCAGGGAGCGGAAAGGATAACTCCTGTCCCAATGTTTCAATGCTTGGCGCTTTGTTTGTCTTCTTGAGTTTCTTGAACTGGGCAGAGAGCAAGAGCTAAATCTTCCTCGTGTGGCTCCACTCAATGCTGTATTTCGTGTTCTCCTGCTAAAGGGTTCCCTGTCTGTAGTGATCGCAGACAAATCACTCCAAATTGTTAAACTTCTGGGTAACAACGGTTAAACTGTCTTATCTTAATTATTCGCCTACAAAGTTAATTTAAAATGGATCCATTCCCTTTTCAAGCCTTCCCCCCGACCCCTGCAGACCCAAATGAACTTATGTTTTAAAAGAACGCAATTCAACTGGGTTTTCTTAAGTTAGTAAACAATGAGTTATTATTTAATAAAATAACTAAAGCATTAGGAACACACATTTAGAGAAGTTAGAAATGAGGAGAGTTCAAAAAGATTAAAGTTTTAAAAATGTATGGATCAGTCTCTGAGATAACAAGGTGTGGAGCTGGATGAACACAGCCGGCCAAGCAGCATCAGAGGAGCAGGAAAGCTTGACGTTTCGGGTCGA